>JAABKJ010007545.1:234541973-234833400 GCA_011634705.1 Andricus grossulariae | reverse complement strand
TTTTCTATATTATCTTGAACTCTATTATATTAAATGATTGGCTTATTCATGTATGTACCTCAGACCGAGATGGCTTATACATATAGTGCAAAATAAAGTCCAAATTTCATTCTCTAGCATTATTTTATTTTAGTTGCCCTAAGAAATGCATACGGACAATTTTTAAACAATTGAATAATTTTCTTTTTTAAATGCCTTTTTTTACACATGCGTCTTATCGAAAAGTAGTGTGAACCAAATTTGTAGATCTTTCTGAGATACAAAATTTTGCGCTTTGAAATTTTGTTCGTATCTGCTATAGTTTGGCTGGCCAATAACAGCTAATAAGGTTCCACATTTAAATCTTTCATAGCGGATTCCAAAAAGATTTAAAAAAATTTTTATATAATGACAAATATGGAAACAAATTTTTTAGAAGAGTACCGATATTTAAAAATAACTCAGATATAATCCGAAATAGCAAGAATCAATCTAGCAACTATGAATGAAAATGGTCTGTGGCTTACCAATTTTTTAAATGCTTCATTATCAAACTTCGCCTTATTATGTTGAAAAAACTAAGTTTTCACTTCTGAAAATAGCCAGACAGTGCGTTTTTTAATGAGTTAATGAAATTTGTTCCAGCAATCATCAATTGTTATTGTATGACTGATTCTAATAAGTAAGTGACATTGTGGTATAATTTCTGTCCGATTCCGTAGAAAAACTTGATTATTTCATCACAAATACCTACTGTGGATAATTGTTTATAAGATTTATTTCTAACAAAATGAATGGATTTTTAAAAATTTCTAAATTTTCAAGCAACCTGTCTGGATAGCTACTTCATTGAGTCTAGAATCTATTTAGGATTAAATCCAACTTTTCCTCAAAAACTGGTACTATTCTAAAAATCAATATTTTTTAAATTTTTATATTGAAACAAAAATTTATTCTGAAATTAGCCATGACAAATGGCCATGAAAGATTCAGAATTAAAAAATTGAATTTTGATGTTTCAGTCCACAACAAATTATTATTATTTATCTGAAATAGGCGGATTAAGCGCTCTTTTCCAGCGCTTGGAGCGGCAGTAAAATAGCACTTTATTCTACCGCGACGAGCTGCACATAAAGTGACAGCAAGGAGGAAGAAGTGAGTAAGAAGTGAAAGAAAAGTCGAAGAAAAGAGTGAAGAGAATTCATTTCAAAACTATGTGGCACTACAAAGTGGATTTCGAACTTATAACGTCGCCCCATGCGCGCGCGTACGCGGTACAATCAAGCGCCATTTTATTTCACTCTTATCTTTATAATTGAACAGTTTCTTTTTTTGAAAATGTCCAAAAATATGTAAGTTTTGAGATTTGAATTTGAAATTTATTCAATTTGGAAGATTTAGAAGTGAAAAATTGAATTTTTATTTTAAAAATCATCAAAGTTTAAGCATTTGTATGGCATAATCAATCGTAAAATACCATCTGCATATGAACGGTCAGAGGAAAAAGTTGGTATGTGGCAGGTACAATGTAAAAA
Organism: Andricus grossulariae; assembly: GCA_011634705.1. NCBI lineage: Eukaryota > Metazoa > Arthropoda > Insecta > Hymenoptera > Cynipidae > Andricus > Andricus grossulariae. Next base: position 234,831,886 of record JAABKJ010007545.1, on the reverse strand, counting down.
GTGGTATCTGACGAGGAAAAAGGTTGTATTTGGTTAGCAAAATGGAAAAAGGTGATATCTGAGAAAGGTGATGGAATAGTGTTCACTGGGGAGGGTAAGCGAAGAAGACTGTTTCTGAAGAAGGCTAAAGGTGATATCTGAGGAAGAAGAGGAAAATGGCTAGTCAGTATGAACATCTAGAGTATCAGACTGACTATATTTCAGTTTCAACTATGGGACAGTCCCCGAGATGGTCTAGCGTACCATCCATGAAGTGTCAAAATTTGACTGTTAGCTTTACTATCCCAGAGTGTGAAGTTGACGATCCTGGAGTTTAAACCTGTATATCTCAGGAATTTTAGTTTGATGATTCTGGAGTGTTAACTTAATCCTATCAGAGGGTCAACTTTAATCTCTTTTGTCCTTCTTCTACCTACATATAAATTTCTTAGAGTAAGAGAGACGAAAATTAAATTAATAAATGTAACCTGAAAAACATGAAAATTGATATAAAATCCTTAGCATCTTTATCATTTTTGAAGAGTAGGATGACTGAGGCATGATTTTACATATATAAAAGCTTTGACACCATATTACTTTGAGTACGAGAGGCTAAGGAAACGGCGTCACTGCACTGAATTAAAACATTAACACTGGAAAATTTAGAAAACAATATAAATGCGTATTACCAATATCACAAGTCTTGTTTTTTATCAACGAATTACGAAATTCTGCGCACGTTTTCGGTCGAAAATGTTGAGAATACGCATTATGTACTGAGTGACGCCTTTCTCCTTAATCCCTCGGAAGTATCGAATTTGACGTTTAAAATCAGAACGAAAACCACTCAACCCACTCTCCAACATGTTTTCCACATTATATTCACTCTCGAAACATGTTTGAAGTATCAACAGATGGTTTAAACTAATTAAAATTGTTGTAAAACATGAGATTTATTTACTCAGCGAACGATTAAGAAATTTTGATAAAGAACATAAGAATAGGATAGACGCTTTAACTAGAGGGTCGTCAAATTTAGTTGATCAGGATCTTTTTCGCAAATTAAAAATAATCACCACAAATACCTTTAGAAGACTCTAGTAGAAGTCTGGGGTGATTGTTTTCAATTTGAAATTTTTTGGCACTTATACTTGCAGGTAGCTGAGATGAGGTTTGACGAATGTACTAGGGGCAATTTTTGGGGGCTGCTAAAAGTTACAGTGAGGATGAGGATATAAACTAAAGTCTTGACAAGGTGCCTGGAATGACTATTTTTCATTTCAAATTTTTTTCCCGGTTTAGTTAAAGGCAGCTCAGAAGGAGTTTGTTAAATGTACTAGGGTTGGTTTTATGGAGTTGTTGAATATTATTGTAGGTATAGTGATATAAAATATAATCTAGGGTAGGTGTCTACAGTGACTATTTTTACTTCGAAATTTTCTGGCTGCTTTAGTTGAAAGCAGCTGAGATGGGATTCGTTAAATGTACTAGGAGTGTTTTTTTAAGGCTTTTGAATATTATCGTAGGGATCGGAATATCCAATTATGTGTTGGAAAAGTGCGTGGGGTGATTATTTAAAATTTTTAATTTTTTAGCAGTTGAAGTTAGAGGAAGCTCAGACAGGGTTCGATGAAAGTACTAGGGGTGGTTTTTTGATGCTGTATAATATTATTGCAGGAATTACGATATCTGCTAGCGCCTTGGAAATGTGTCTGGGGTAACAGTTTTTAATTTGAAATTTGTTTGCTACTTTAGTTAAATGCAACTGAGACGGCGTTCGTTGAATGTACTAGGGGTGGTTTTTTGGGCTGCCTAATATTATTTCAGGGATGGAGATATCAACTAGGGTCTTGGGAAAGGTGGCTGGAGTAACAATTTTTAATTTGAAACTTTTTTGCTGCTTTAGTTCAAGGCAACTGAGACTGGGTTCGTTAAATGTACTAGGGGTGGTTTTTTGGGGCTATAATGTATGCTTTTGTTGAAGGCAGTTGAGACTGAATACGATAAATGTACTAGAGGTGGTGCTTTGGGAGTGTGTAATATTATTGTAGAGATGGGGATATCTACGAGAGTCTTGGGAAGGTGTCTGACATGACAAGTTTTAATTTGAAATATTTTCGTTTGCGTAACTCGAAGTCAATTCAGGTGAGGTTGATTAAATATACTAGGTGTATTTTTTTGGGATGTCTAATTTTTTTTAGTGACGAGAGTATCGACTAGGGTCTTGTGAGATTGCGGTGTGTAACTACCTTTAATTTTTAATTATTTTGACGAAACTCATTTTAATTGACTTCGAGTAAAGCGGCCAAAAATATTTCAAATCAAAACTAGTCACATCAGACACCTTTCAAGACTATCGTAGATATCCCCACCCCTACAATAATATGAGACACCCCCAAAAAACCACCCCTAGTACATTTAACGAACCCCGTATCATTTGTACTTAATTGAAGTAGCCAACAAAATTTCAAATTGAATATAGACACCCCAGGTACTTTTCCAAGACTCTATTAGATATCCTACCCCTAGTACATTTAGCGAACCCACTCTCAGTTGCCTTCGACTAAAGCAGCCAAAAGGATTTTAAATTTCAAATAATTACCTCACACACTTTCCCAAGATTTTATTAGATATTCCTATCCCTAAAATAATATTTAACAACCCTAAAAAACCACCCCTTCTATATTTAACATACCCCGTCTCAGTTACCTTCAAATAAAGCAGGCAAACAAATTTTGAATAATAATAATATTATACAGCTCCAAAAAACTACCACTAGTACATTTGACAAACTCCGTCTCAGCTGCCTTCAACTAAAGCAGCCAAAATAATTAAAAATTAGGTAGTCACATCCGGCACTCTCACAAGACTCTAGTCGATACTCTCATCACTAAAATAATATCAGAGACCCAAAAAAACACCCCTAGTATATTTAAAGAACCTCATCTTAAATTAATTCGAGTAAAGCAGCCAAAAATATTTCAAATAAAAACAAGTCATGTCAGACACCTTCTCAAGACTCTCGTAGATTACCCGTATCCCTGGAATAATATTACATACCCCCAAAAAATCACCTCTAGTACAATTCAACGTATCCAGTCTCAATTTCCTTTAACGAAAGCATACAATACAGCCTCAAAAATTCACCCCTAGTACATTTAACGAACCCAGTCATCAAAATACATGAACTTTTAATCAAATAGTTGAATTTTCAACTCGAAAGGACAAATATTCAAATAAAAATGGAAAAATTAAATTTCCAGTGAAAAGAAAAACGAATTTCCATCAAAAGTCATGAATTGTAAAACAAGTAGTTAAATTTTCAGCTCAAAGAGATGAATTTTCAACCAAAAAAGGAAAAGTTAAATTTTCAGTACATAAAAAATGAATTTTCATCAAAATACATGAATTGTTGAACAAATAGTTGAATTGTTAAGTCAAAAAGATAAATTTTCATCTAAAAATAGAAAAGTTAACATTTTAGTGAAAAAAACGAATTTCAAACAAAATAGTCAAATAGGTAAGCAAACAGTTGAATTTTCAACTCTAAAAAATATATTTTCAATCAAAAATGTAAAAATTAAATTTTCAGTGAAAAAACAACAACTAATTTTGAGTAAAAATCGAATTTTTATCAAAATAAATGAAATTTCAACTCAAAAAAATTAATCTTCAACAAAAAATGGACAAATTAAACTTTCAGTAAAAAACGTATTGTCGTCAAAATAGAATGAACTTTTAAACAAATAGTCAAATTTTCAACTCGAAAAGATCAACTTTCGACCAAAAATGGAAGAATTAAATTTCAAGTAAAAAACGAATTTTCATAAAAATACATGAATTTTTAAACAAATAGTTGAATTTTTAACTCAGAAAGATATATTTTCAACCAAAAATGGAAGTTAAATTTTCCATAAAAAACTAATTTTCATCAAAATTCATGAATTTTGATCCAAAAATGGAAAAGTTAAATTTTCAGTATATGAAAAATGAATTTTCATCAAAATACATGAATTTTTAAACAAATAGTTGAATTTTCAACTCGATAAGATACCTTTTCAACCAAAAATTTAAAAGTTAATTTTTCAGTAAAAAAACTAATTTTCTCCAAAATACATGAATCTTTAAACAAATGGTTGAATTTCCAGTAAAAAACGAATTTTCATCAAAATAGTCAAATCGGGAAACAAATAGTTGAATTTTCAACTCAAAAGGATCAATTATCATCCAAAAATGAGAAAGTTGAATTTTCAGTAAAAAATGAATTTGTATGAAAATACAGGACACATTTCCAAGACTCTAACAGATATCGCCATACCTACAATAATATTACACATCCTCGAAAAATCACTCCCATTACATTTAACGAATCCAGTCTTAGCTTTCTTCAACTAAAACAGTCAAAAAATTTTAAAAATTCATATTTAAAAAAACCACCTCACACACTTTTCCAAGAGTTTAATAGGTATCCCGATCCATGCAATAATATTCAACAATCTAAAAAACGACCCCTAGTATATTTAACAAACCCCATCTCGACCTTCGACTTAAGCAGCCAATAAATTTTCAAATTAAAAATAGTCACCGCATACCCTTTCCCAAGACCCTAGTTGATATCTCTAACCCTAAAATAATGTTAGACAGCCCAAAACACCACCCCTAGTACATTTAACGAACGCCGTCTATGTTACATTTAACTAAAGCAAAAAAAAAAATTGAAATAAAAAATTATTACTGCAGACATCTTTCCAAGACTCTAACTGATATCGTAATTCCTGAAATAATATTATACAGCATCAAAAAACCACCCCTAGTACTTTCATCGTACCCTGTCTGAGCTTCCTCCAACTTGAAATGCCAAAAAAATTTACTCTTAAATAATCACCCCACACATTTTTCCAACACATAATTGGTACTTTTTGTTGAACACGTGCACTGAAATCATCAAGCATTTAATCATGAGTCTGGCGTGCCGCATTTTTTAAATGGAATTTTATCGAAAGTTTTTGTAACTTTTACAACCATACAAATTGGAAAGACTACCCAGTGGGCACAAAATTTGGCGACGTCTTCACGACATCTTGACGACAGCTTTACGACATCCTATGTCCATGTCGTTAAGATGTCTTTACTATATCGTGAAGACGTCGTACGATCTGACGATATCTTTACGATATCGCAAAGACACCTTAACGACATGGACATAGGATGTCGTAAAGTTTTCGTAAATATGTCGTAACGATGTCGTATAGACGTCGTAAAATTTGGTGCCCACTGGGTCGCTAGTTGTGATGTGGGCGGGGGGCCCCGTGAGGTGCCCCCCTGGCGCTCAAGCTGTGAAGCCTATCGTGCCATATACGCGCTAGGTAATGAATTATTCAAAATAAATCAAAGCTTTTTCTATTGAATTCAAAAGTGTTAAGAAATGTGTAATAAGTTCAAAAGTGTTCCAGAGAATTCTACAGAATTCAAAATAATTCTACAGAATTCAAGAGTTTTTTACAGAATTTAAGATAATTTTACGGAAATGAAGAGAGTTCTACTCAATTTAAGAGAATTCTACAGATTGTACGAGAATTCTGCCCAACTCAAGAGAATCCTACGAAAGTCAAGAGAATTCTGCTAAACTAAAGGGAATTCTGCTGAACTAAAGAGAATTCTGCCAAACGTAAGAGAATTCTACTGAATTGAAGAGAATTCTACTGCATCTACGAGATATTTATACAGAATTTCAGAGAGTTATGATTAATTCCAGGGAATTCTGCCTAACTCTAGAAAGTTATCTTGAATTCGAAAGAATTTTGCTGATTTCAAGAAATTTCTGCTGAATTTGAAAGAAAACACGATAATGTGACTAAATTCAAGAGAATTCTGCCAAATCAAGGAGAATTCTACTCAATTTAAGAGAATTAAACAAAATTTGAGAGAATTTAGCATATTTCAAGAGAATTTTGCTGAATTCGAAAGAATTATACAAAATTTAAGAGAATTCTACATAATCCAAGAAAATTCTACTGAATTTACAACATAGATTTACAGAATTCCAGAGAATTATGATTAATTTAAGGGAATTCTACCTAACACTAGAAAATTCTCTTGAATTCGAAAGAATTCTGCTGATTTCAAGAATATTCTGCTGTATTCGAAAGAAAACGCGATAATTTGACTAAATTCAAAAGAATTCTGCCAAAACAAGGAGAATTCTACTTCATTTAAGAGAATTAAACAAAGTTTGAAAGAATTTTACACATTTCAAGAGAATTCTACTGAATTAAAGAGAATTCTGCTGAATTTAAAAGTATTATACACAATTCTTCATTTAAGTTGGCATTTTTTTCAAAATATAATTATCTTGCTAAAATTCTTTTAAATTATTATTTTTTTAAACTGAAAATTCAACTATTCCTTGTTTGGTTGGAAGTTTATCTTCTTCAGTTGAAAATTCAACTATTTGGTTGAAAATGTCTGTATTTTTTGTTGAAAGTTTCTCTTTTGTAGGGGTGATTAATTCACCTTTTTGGATAAAATTTCATGTATTTTGCTAAAAATTAAGACATTTAATCTTCTTGGTAGAAAATTCATTTATATAGTTGAAAATGTAACTATTTCGTTAAAAATGTATTTTATTACCTTTAAAACATATTTCTCTGAATGAAAGTTAAACTATTCTAGTGTTTTTAATTTATCTTTTTTACTTGAAAATGTAAGTCTTTCTTGAAAAATTGATGTATTTTGTTAAAAATTGATCAATCTCTTTGGTTCAAAATTCACTTCATTGGTTTGAAAATTCGTTCTTTTATTGAAAATTAATTTCCTAACTGAAAATTCAGCTATATCATGTTTGTTTGAATATCAATCTTCTTCCGTTGAAAATCCAACAAATTGTTTGAATATTTCTGTACTTTATTGAAACTTTGTCTTTTGTAGTAGCATATTAATCTCGATATTAATCTTCTTGGTGACTAATTCAATCGAATTTTCCACTTATTCTTGGAAAAAACGACGTATACGAAAAAATTTTAAGATAAAAATTTGCTCGTCTAAAAAAGTTATATGAAAAATGCATCTTGTTCTTTTGACATACCTTTTATCGTGTACGAGAAAAAATCCAAAAAGTACGTCTTTAGAAAAAAAAAATATCGCGGCCACAAAACTGGTTAAACCCGCATGATGCTGATAAGATCATTTGCTTCTATTGGCAGAAATTGTAGAAAAATATGCGAAAAATAAAAAGGTGCGGTTTTACAGAAAAATTTTTATATTGTTTTCTTCAAATTTCGAAAACATGGAAAAAAATATTTTCTGGGAACCCCCACTATTTTTATTCTTCCAAATATTTTTGAAAGGCTTCTGCTAACAGAAGAAAGACACCTTATTAGCATCATATTGGCAAAACCATTTTTAAGCCCCCCCCCCCTTTGTTGTTGTCAAATGTCCACGCTTTGAGATTTTCTGAACCCGAGAAGGGTTGTATGCTTGTGTGTCTGTAGATTTTTAATCTGCCAGCACAATAACTTTCGAAAGCATGAAGGTCAAGTTTGTTAGCCAGCCATTTTGGATAAAAATTCGGAAAGTACGAGCATTTTCAAAATTTTTGAGACCACTTTTTTTAGGATTTGAAAATTCTGCGTACGGCTATTCGTAGTACTCAAAAAGACGAACAATTTAACCTTATTAATTTTTTCGATGAAGAACACATTACCAGAGTTATGTATTAACAAAATTAAAAATAAAAAAAAAACGATAATGAAAGATTTAGGCCAAACAACGCACGATATGAGAAAAGATCTAAAAATTTGTTATCAATTATTTTTTGACAGGACGTGTAGTTTTTATTTTATTCGTAAAAAACGGCATTAAAAATAAAAAATTAAATTTTTGGACAATGGCAGGAGTTACGAAAAATTTAATAAAGAAATTTTGTTCACCCTAAAGAGAGCTATAAATTTGTAAATAATCATTTTTCGATAGGATGCGTAGTTTTTGTTTTAATCGTGAAAAATAACATTAACAATGGAAAAATTAAATTTTTGAAGAAACGACGCAAGGTAAGAAAAAAAATGCATGGCACAAGCTATGAAAGCAATAAATAGAAAAATGTTGATCAGCCAAAAGAGAAATACAAATTTGTCATGAATAATTTTTCGATAGGACGAGTAGATTTTGTTTTATTCGTGAAATGGCACAAGCAAAGATATTATGAACCTAGATGGGTGCGGGTTTAGTTACCCGCGATAAATATAGACGGCGCTTCCAGCGAAAATTGGCAGTTCCCCTCTAGCCTCCACTGCTTCCCGATAGCACCAATCGATATAGTTTGCCAATAGCCACTTGGAGCGCTGTAAGAAACTCTCATCATACTACTTGAGGCGCACTGATGGTAACTTAGCTCGGACAAGAACCATTCAAATTGACACTAATTTATGGTTTGCAAAACATGGTTATTTTGATAAATACCAAAGATAAAAGTCCATGAATAATTTATAATACTACTTCATATATTTTTCTAATAATTCTAAATTTATTTCTTATAATTTATATTATTTTATAAGTTATAATTTTTTTTACTTTACAATAATATATTTTTATTCAAACTGATTAAACTTTCAGTGTAATATTTACAAATAGCTCTATAATATTATTTAGCATTTATTTTTATTTTTGTGGTCTGCTATTTCGATGGATTTTGTAGACTATTCGTCTAATGAATTTCTCGTATGAAATTTCCAATTTCTAATCATTATATATTCTAAATTTTTCATAAAAATAGAATTATAATTCCAAGTAGTACAGGAAAAATTTTCGCTCTGTTTTTAGATGTTAAGCCGGCAGTTCTAAGTCAGATTATGTTTCACACTCGCAAAAAAAAAAAATAGTCGAATAGAATTTCACTAGGGAATTTATAAAAAATATCTTGTTCTGTGAAATCTATTTCAAAATAAACTCTGAACTATTATAATTGATACAGCTTACTGGGAAGACTGAAAAATCCCCAATAATAAAATTCCCGACACTGTAAACTTCCCGAAATTATAAAATTGCCGAAATCTGAAAATTCCGAATTTGAAAATTCCCGAATAATAAAATTCTGGACATTTTACAATATTACCGAATTTGAAAATTCCCGAATAATAAAATTCTGGACAATTTAGAATATTACCGAATTTTAAAATTCCTAACAGAATGTTTTCGAATTATAATACATACAAACTAGTTTTTTGATAAATATTATTTAATAAGAATACAATAATCAAATATTTGTATCATAGAAACCTTTTTGAGTGTTTAACTTTTTTTTTAATAATTGTTTGAATTTCAAATAACAATAAATGTATAAAAATGTAATAAAAAAAATAAATTTGAAAACAGGTGCGCTTCGAACAAGACAAGCTTTGCAGAATTCAATTCAGCACTGATGTATCTCGAAGTTTCTTTTTATTATTATTTTTTTTTTAATAATAATTTTATTTTTGAGAACGTTTCTTGTCATTTAAAAAAAATACAATGCACATTTTCAAACCAAATTTTATATCCAGAAATATATTTATGCAATTATTGTTATTTTAAATTCAAGCATTAATTTTTTTAAACTTTAAACATTGAAAAAGTTTTTTCTTTGATATAAACATTTAATTCTTATATTTAAAGAAATATTTGCTAACAAACAACTTTTTTAATTATTTAAAATCGGGAATTTTCTAGTTCTGATATTTTATAATTCGGAAATTTCCTGTCGGAAATTTTCAAATTCGGTAATATTATAAATTGTCGCAAATTTTCCAATTCGGGACTTTCATATTTTGGCAATTTTATAATTTCGGGAATTTAATTTTTCGGAAGAGGCCCCTGAAAAATCCCGAAATATAAAGTTCCCGACACTGTAAAATTCGCGAGCTGCTAAATTACCGAATAATAAAATTCCCGACAGTATATAATATTACCGAATTCGAAAATTCCCGACATAAAATTGCCGAATTATAAAATATCCAAACTAGAAAACTCCTAAATTTAAGCAATTTAAAACATGGTTATTCATTAAATATTATTAATTGAAAATACAATAATAGAATATTTTTATGACAAAAAATTTTAATGTTATTGTTTGAATTTTATATAACAATAATTAAAAAATATATATATTTCTGGATGAAAAATTGTATTTGAAAATGTGCATAGTATTAAAAAAAATACGTAAAACGTTCTCAAGAATCGAATTTTTAATTGAAAAAATAATGAATGAATAAATTTCGTTATAAATCAGTGCCGAATTCAATCCTGCAAAGTTTGTTTGAAAAATGTTATCAGGCTCTAAGAAAATGTAGGGATACATTTGTTTTCTTTCGAGGCGCACGTGATTCTTCATTTTTTTTCTAATACAATATTTATACAAATATTGTTCTTTTAAATTCAAGCAATAATTTAAAAAAATTTGAATATTAAAAAAATTATTGTATAACAATGTTTGATTAATGTATTTTCAACGAATAAATAATATTTATGGATAAACAATTTTTTTCATGTTCAAATTCGGGAATTCCAGAATTCTGGAATTTTTTACTTTGGGAATTTTTTAATTCGGAAATTTAATAGTGTCGCAATTTTCATTTGTCGAGATTTTTAGTCATCCACTCGTTCTTTTCGAAATTTTTTCACTCTTCCCAAAATTGTATACCTTCTCTCAAAATTATATAATTTTTCAAAATAAAAATTCGAAATTTAATGTCGAAATCATCAGAAGTATCAATTTTCTTTTAAATTATTTGCGATGTTTTCAAGTTATTTTTGACATTTTTTGGAACTTTTAAACATCTTTTAAAATGATCCCTATTTCTCCTAAAATTTTTGTGAAATCCTGCAAAAAAATAGCCTGAAAAGCTTCCATATTTTTTTTTACAATTTTGTAAATCTTGTGAAATGTTTTGAAATATTTTAAAACATTCTTTTAAAGTTGTGTACTTTTTCGAAATGAAAAATCATTTTAAATCTTCCCAAATTACAAATTAAAGAAAATAGAAAAATTATAATTGTAACATTCAAAGCTTAACTTTATCACTCTGAAATTGTGAAAATTCAGTTTCGAATTATTTAATATTGAAAATTGTTCTGCTTGTTTTTTCATTTGGAAATTCCAAATGTAATAGGTTAAAAATAGCATATTTTATGCTGAAACAATAGTTGTATAAGATTATGGAATTAAATAAAGGCGTTTCCTTATGAATTTATGAATTTGAGGTGATTTCTAAATTGAACATTGTTCATGAAGACTGAATTGGACGTTTAAATTTGTGTAACTACTAAGGCTTTTGAACTAAATTTAGTTCAAATTTGTACGTTACCCGAGTCGAAGTATAGGCCCTAGTTTGACGCTCTAAGTGGAAGTCTTGCTCCGGCTTTGCGACTGCTTATTCTACTAGCTCCTACTTAGCCACTCTTAAAGATATTTTCATTCTATTTTGCTTTTACGTAAGCTTCACCCCTACATCAAGGATCTTGCCGCTCTGTTCTTGAGTTTTACTAACGTCTCCTTTAAACCACCATGATCTGCGTAGAAGGTTTAAGTGATACTTAGTAAATGATCGATTTTAGCAGTGTTAGGTTCCCCCGCCTTTTTTCCTACAATAATAAAGATTTTGCCTTGAAAATTTAGGGAATAATAGCGAACATGCTAACGGACGTCCCCAAACTCTTCCGTTGTGAAATAATTGTAAAAAATTTCATTTTGCTGAATTTGATTAATATGTGTGTATTTTGAGCTACAACAGAGACCGACATTATCGGAATGGCAGATACCTCAAAAACGAATCCTAACCTCCAAATAATGCACATAGAGAAAAATTCTATTTAGCAGAGTTTTTTTTTTGCTATTATCCCTCAAAAAAGAGTTCGGGGACGTCTGTTGTTCTATTTAATAGCATCTCCAAATAAAGTTTTAAATTTTTTTAATTTTTGTGGACAAAAACCTGGGGGAACTGAACACGATTTACCACACGACGAAGTATCACATGCCCTTAACGCTCCGTAACCAGCGGCGGACTGGCGTGGACCCTCAGGGTGGGCGCCCGCCCTCACTCCTGTTGCTGTAGCGCCCCTGAGGATACTTGGGCGCTCCGTAGAATAGCTTTGTGTACGAATATATTTTTATAAACAAAGATATTGAACAATTAATGAAGCGAAACCAAAAATGTTCTTATCTCAGTCTTATCTCAGTTTCCTATACTCCCAGAAAAAAAGAAAGTATTGATACGTATTGAATTGAAAAAATTAAGACACCCTGTAAATCCCGCTTTGCGACAATGACGCATTGGATCTATGTGTCAATGCATGTCAATTCTTGAAGACCGTATTTAAATTTGGAATCTTTCTATACGTACAAATACGGTGCAAAAGTCTAAAGTCAGCGAATATACTTCAATGTGTCAGCACGCAAACGCTTTGGTATTGGGCAATGCTCTGAATTCGTGAGTGTAAAATACACACTTGAATTCGCCCCAATGCGTCACGGCGAATTTCAGCAAGTGTTGATTTATACAATTTAATCCGTAACAGAAAAACGAACGTGCGCGGCATATAGAATTTATTTTAAATGTTTAGTAAATTGTCTCGTAGCTCAGTGGCGGGTACTCTGGACTGATACACGAGGGATCGCAGGTTCAAGTCTCGACGCATGCACTCTTTGTTAACTTTTTTTCTGATTGACTTTGACCACGCATTCATATGAATTCACACGCATTCAATTCGCGCTGTCTCAATTCATCTAGATGCGTCTCAATGCGTTTGCACGAATCAGAAAACGGGGTTCACGCCCTTTACAAAATTGTTAATTCGTACCAATCCGTATCAATACTTTCTTCTTTGCTGGGCTGCTGGATCAGCTGATTAGTCATTGATAAAGTATTTTTCAGAACAGATTTTACATTTTTTTGTAATTTATTGACTCAAAAACTACAATATTCCAAAATTGTAATAATACGTGAAAGAAATGAATTTCGTATCTATCAAAATTAACCGAACAATGTTAAAGTGTTGGAGGAAAATTATTATCAATATGTTCTTAATAAACAAAAAGTTTAAAACTTATTATTGTATTTTCAAAATAGTAGAATAATAATTTCGTTTATAACATAAGGATATAGTTTAACACAACTTGACAGAATTGTTTTAACAGAATTTCATTAAATTTTTTTATCAGACTTATTTGATAGATTTTTTAAACTATCGAATAAAATTATAGCATTGTTTTCGTAAATATTGGACAGTTTGGTTGTTGCATACAAAATAAAATTTTAAACTTTTCCAGGGCATGATGCAGCAAAGTCCAAAGGAATGTACAAATTATTACATTCATAATATTTTTATGACACATGCATGATTTCAGCCCATTTCGACGCCTATGAAGCGGCGCTAAAGCTCTACTTTTTTCTGCCTAGAGAGTAAAAAGTAGTTTTTACCCCTTAGGAAGTGCAGAGTGTCGTCAGAGATGAACAATGAAAATTACTCATCTATGAGCTCGTGTAACAGCATCGGTTATACTCCCCACTTTTTCGTCTAGGCATGGGCCTTAGCGTGACGGGGTTGCGTAATGCATCCCTTGTGTAGTGAGTCAGTCTGCTTCCTACCGCTTAGCAGTAAAGATCAATATTCAATAAAGAAGTCCTATCTCACAGTTCAGGCACTTATACAAAGAAAAGGTCTTATATTCTACAGACCATTACAAAATTGGCGATCCTGTCGGGATCCCGTTCACGATATCCTGGGGAAGAAGTATCTACGGAACACTCCCAGTAATTTCAAACAACAAGGATCTTCGACTTGAACCAGAAAGCTGAAACTCCCAAGGCATCTACGGAACCTTGGTAAATGATCTGACGATCTTCCCATCCCGGAGAGAGCCCGCTGAACCAAGCGATAAGCCTTTGAAAGAAACGCATCATCGAGCCACACCCGGTTCAACCGCATAGCAGTAGGACGTCTACGGCCGTCGAAGTAAAAAAACGGAACGAGACGAAAGGAGAAAAAAAGTGAGCATTATTTTACTTTAAAGTTAGTTACTAACCTTGTTAAGATATTTCCGCAGTAGATCAGTATCTCCAGAACGTGGGATTTTTCGGCCCCCACCACTTTCCCATCTGGGAGATTACATGCAAGCGTAGCGTCGGTGAGTCGGCCAGCCTCGCGTAAAGCCGACAATGCACGAGCGCGAAGCCGAGATCGCACGAGTACGGAGCCGAGCTCGCCCGAGGCCAGACCCCGACTTCACGATTCGCTTTCGGCGGCTATTAGAAGGTTTGAGTTGATCAACATTCGGCAAAACTCCTAAGTCGGCTTCTAGCCAACACTTGGACTCCATACTGGGGCAGTACTAAACCAGTACCTGGCTAAAGCTCGGAAAAAACACCCAAGTCGGCTTCTAGCCAACACTTGGACTCCATAATGGGGCAGTACTAAACCAATACCGCGCCAACGCTCGGCATGGTACTATGCCGTTCGTAAGATCCGGCATAAGGCAGACTTTTCCGCCTGGGAATCGGTTTTAAACAACCACCTCAATTTTAACCCTTTTTGGCAAAATGAAATTTGTTTCCTTACATATTTCTAACATTTATCAATCGGCCAAAACCTAGAGTAGTTTAAACTACAAAAAAATTATTTCGACCAAAGTGGGCTTTACCTTGTTGTCGTTCTTAGCGCCTCAATTATGTTCCTTCAACTTATCAAAATTTAAACTTTTTCACACAAATTACATAAGCCCTGAATTGACAAAGTGTTAAATTCCGAATATCTTATTCTCAAATTACTAATTGCAAAATTAATCACTTTTTTTTATTTCGCAATTTTTACCTGTTCACTGACAAAAGTCCTATACTAAAAGTTTGCTGATTGCAAGTGTCCGCGGCTGTAACTCGAACACTCACTTGTCCTCCATATTTTATACACTAGGACCTACTCAAATATTTTGTTCTTCAAAAGGAATAAGACGACACGTTCCACACGTATTTTACCGATTTGCCAAAACTTTTCTTTTTACAAAGTTATGAGTATTTAAATGTTTTCAATTGAAAACGCAGATCATCAAAACATGGTTCAAATTTATGTTAAAGGCGTGATATTTTTTAATATAATACAGGTAAGGTGCCGTACTTAAATTACGTAACGGTTTTTATGCCCGCTTCAAGACCCCCTTTTCCCCTATAACGATTCGTAACAAACAATTTTTACCCCCCCCCCCTCTTACTGTACGTAATTTATGGTTTCCAGAAATAATAAGATATGGGACTTTAACGAAATATTTGAATTTTCAACAAAGGAATTAAATGTTCAACAAAATAATTGAATTTTCAACCTAAAAAGAATAATTTGAAACCAAAAAGTATAATAGTTAATATTTCAACCAAAAAGATGAATTTTCCAAAAATAAAGATTGTTCAGTCATGAAAGAAAAAAAAATCACCTAAATTGTTGAACCTTCAAGGCATAAGACGAATTTTCTGTACAAAAATTAAATTTTCAACCAGAAAAGATGAATTTTCAGCAAAAAATGGTTGAATTGTCAACCAAATATTTTAACAATAACTATACCATACATTTTTATCGAGGAAAGATACCTTTTGTACAAAAATAGATACATTTTTAAATAAAAAAGACAAATTTTCAAAAAAATTGTTGAATTTTCATCCATAAAAGGTTTCAGTAGACTTTTCAACACCAAAATATGAATTTTAGTCCAAAAATAAATTTTCTGCGAAAATAGTTGAACTTTCAACCAAAAAAGATGACTTTTTAACCAAATTGAATTTTTAAGCTCATAATAAAATTCATAAATAACAAGATAATCTTCAGGAGAAAGTAACTGAAAAAATACAAGGCAAATAAATTACTAACAAGAATATTATATCAGGGTTACCGTAAAACTTCATTTTACAAATTCTCTAATTTTTCCCTGGCCAATTTTTCATTCTCCCTGGCCATTAATATTTAAAGACCAGAATCTTAAACTTGTAACATTGTTAACCTAGAATATTTTATAAACAGAATACAAAAATTTCAAATTAAAATTGAAATTTTTTATTTTATCTGCTTGGCAGTTATTTAAAGTTATAGAAATTCCCTGATTTTTGCAAGATTTTTTATGACTTTTCCCTGACCAATAAGGACTCCCCTTACCGTAACAAAATCTGTCACCCCCCACCCCTTGAGCTGTTATGTAATTCAAGTACGGTATCTATATCTTTTTCTTTCTGATTCTGATATAATTTCTCGTCCTTTTTCGGAATTCGTTTGGGAAATTTTTTGAAGTTCAAAAGTGACAAAATGGCGGCTTTTTTTCTAAAAATATTCAAAATCAATTTATTCAAAATTCCACGGTTTTTTGTCTCTTGATTTTTTTTCTAGATTTATCCTAATGTAAGGAGTATATTGCATGATATTCTGCCCTGTGCCCGCGCCTTGGTGAGAAGAGTGAATTTTGGTTTGTTTGAAAAACGAAAATTCACATTTTTACCAAATCGACACAAGATATAAAAAAAGTAAATAGAACGAAATTGTTTCTTTTCAAGCGTTTTGCCAAAATATGTAGCAAATCCGTTAAGATTAATTTTTTTCACATCAATACAATTTTATGTCGTGATGAAAAACCAAAAAGGACGCGAGATGTTTGTCCAAAGTTTTGAAACCAGCTGAAATTCTCAGTAAATTGTTTCAGGGGGACAACATTACTCCTGTAATCGAAGAAGATAGCGATGAGGATTGAAGGAATCTTGCAGGCAATGAGCACTTTAATTTATAAGAGGCGAGGGGAGTCACATAAAAAAATCACCCCGATTTGTGAAAGGCGAGGGGCCTCACATTAAAAAAGTGCCCCGGATAAAAAAATCACCCCGATTTGTGAGAGGCGAGGGGCCTTACATTTAAAAAGCGCCCCGATTTGTGAAGGGCAAGGGGACTCACATTAAAAAAGCGCCCCGATTTGTGAGAGGCGAGAGAACTCACATTAAAAAAGCGACCCGATTTGTGAGGGGCAAAGGGACTCACATTAAAAAGGCACCCTGATTTGTGAGAGACGAGGAGCCTCACATTAAAAAAGCGCCCCGATTTCTGAGAGGTGAGTGGCCTCACATTAAAAAAGCACCCCGATTTGTGAGGGGCAAGAGGCCTCACATTAAAAAAGCGCCCGATTTGTGAGAGGCGAGGGGCCTCACATTAAAAAAGCACCCTGATTTGTGAGAGGCAAGTGGACTCACATAAAAAAACCGCCCCGATTTGTGAGAGGCGAGGGGACTCACATTAAAAAGGCACCCTGAGGCACCCTCAAATGCATCCCATGAACAAAAATTCAAAAAATTTAAAAAAAATTTTTTGACCCCTATTTTTTGAAAAAAAAATTTCGAAATTTTTCTACAACTTTCTCTCATTGAGTCCCATAAAATATTTTTTGCCCACCGAAATCGGTCCAGCCGTTCTTGAGAAAAACTAATTTTTTTATTTTTCTTCTAACCCCCATAACTCCCATAAAAATTATTTTTCAAACATAATATTTTGGGAAATTTGGTCTTACATCAGTGCCAGCTTACTGTAAAAATCTCAACCACTTCCGAGCGGGGGCAGTACATACATGCTTATCCTGATATGCCTTTTATTTCTTGAAAAAATTATTTTTGCTATGCAAGTAAAAGAATAACAACAACGCTTTACTTTAAAACTTAGAGGTTATGTCTCGCATGATTTACTCTGGTGTTACTGAATTAATTAGTCAAAAGTCCGGAATCACTGATTAATCAGTGAAATTTCCTACTACTATTTCAATCAGTGAATTTTTCACTGATTCATATTTAGAGAGGAGAATAGCGATTAGCCCCGAAATCTTTGGATTTATATGAATTTTTGAGTAGTCTAACCTTTCAACGATGCTTGATGTTGACATTTTTAGCACTTTTAGTTTTAAAAAAATCAGTATATATATATATATATTTATTTATTTATTTATATAGACGATAAAGTAGAGACATTGCGTGATGTATTGAGCTCAAGATCAGATCGAAAATACAAGTATTAAGCGTATGATGATTTTGTAAAAATTATTGTAGCGTTTCGCCCCGGTTGGCGATACGTAAAAGTTACAACATTTACCAAATTTTGAAATTTTGAACAATATTTCGTTAAGGATTCGAGCAGGTCTGATTAGAGAAAGTTCTGTTCTCTCTCGACAGAGTTCTACGAAAAACTCTTAGAACACTTTTCGATCAAGCCACAAGCCAAAACTTACAGCACGTTGAAAATACCCACAAACTTTCGAATCTGAATGAGTTCTACAAAAACCTATTATAACACTTTCCTTGGTCAAACCAAAATCCAAAAATAGAGTTCAGACCTTAGACGATTTCCCAACAAAACTAACTGCCGATGGAGCATTATTGTTTTTCGCTGCTGCAATACAAAAATGTTATTCTAAAAAGTACAATTTTTTCTTTATCGACGTTAAGTAATTTCTCCTTAGTTTTTATATACATATTGTTTGTAAAGACATATAAATCAGAAGCTGTTCGATATTTTAATACGATTGCGATACCTGGATTATTTTTTTACCGGGCACAATAGGTTCCACGTGCGTATTCCCCTCCTCCTTGCTTTAGCAAACAGATCTAAAGTTCAAAAGGGTGACGATTATAGACATTGAGATTTTTGAAAACAAACAAATTTTCAAACGTGAAAGTGTCTTGTTAATTAGGGTAATCAAAGAGAGCATGAAAATATAAAACTAAGAGAATAAGGAAAGTATATTTTATGGATATGAATTTTACACAGGTCGCGTGACGGGACATACGACTATGATAAAACGAAAGAATTTAAAACATTTTCACGAAATATAGGGGTAAAATTTGCCAAGTGTCAGCACCCATAATTTTGTTGTCACCTATCTCATTATACATAACTCCTGATGCAGTTACCCAATTTCACTTTCTTATGAGAGTTTTGGAAAGGTCTGTCAACGAGGTTTAAAATAACAATAATTTCTTTCTTCTTCCTGCCCAACCAATAGTAACACAATCAAAAATTAGATAGGTCGTTCCACGTTTCGACCCATTCAAAGTCATATTTAGGGCGTGCAAAGCTATGGGTATATCCCTATGGCGTGAAAGAAGGTCAAAGAGATGTTTATACCAAATCTGAGGAGAGGCTCCTACTATGAGGCCAAATCATTCAGACCAATAAGCCTAAATTCTATCATGTTGAAGATATTATAAAAGTTAGTCGATTTTCATATGAAGGAGGAAATCATACCTGATAAGCACCGAATAGCAATCAGTTTGCATCACAGAAAGGCAAATTCACTATTAACGCAATTCATGCATTTATCTCCAGCATTCAGAAAGCAGGAAGAACAGGGGATCTGATGATAGAAGTGTTTCTGGACATAGAGTGTACCTTTAGTAACACTTCTACAGAATCCACATTTAATTCTGCAGATGAACATGGTGTAGGTCCCACTGTTAATAGCTGGATGCGCTCTATGCTATGCGGCAGAATTATCCAGTCTTCGTTCCACGGTTGCAATCTGAGGGCGAAGGTAAAAAGGGAATTTCCGCACGGATGAAACATATCCCCCACACTGTGGGCACTCACCATTGATGATTTGATTCGTAAGTTAATTTAATCAGGTTTTCATACACAAGGATATGTAGATGACCTTGATATACTGGTAAAAAGAAAACACGAGGGAACTTTAGTCGTACTCATTCAACATGCTCTCAATATTGTTGAATATTGGTGCAACGATCGTCGCCCATCTGTCAACCCAGATAAAACTGAATTATTGGTTTTTACTAGACGCAGGAAACTACCTAAACTCGTGAACCGTGAATTCTACGGCAAGAAGGTCGACTTCTCCACATCAGGTAAGTATGTAGGAGTCATATTTTATCCTTAGCTATCCGGGAAACTGCATGTTGATGCGGTAATAAAAAAGACCAAAGCAACCTTTTGGACTTGCAGAGGCGCAATTGAAAAAACCTGGGGACTCAAACCCAAGGTACCTTACTAGATATATACGGTAGTCATTAGACAAATTATAACTTATAACACATTGATCTGGGTGCCATAAAACAGTTTGGTTAGTTCCAGGAAACAGCTGGAGAGCCTACAAAGGGTCTTTTGTCAGGTAATTACTGGATCAATGCAAACAACCGCAACAGCGGCATTAGAGTCCATCTCAGGTATGCCACCACTGCAGCTTATAATTTAGTAGAGGGCTGCGGCGGAGGCGTACAGACTTTCCCTAAGGGAGGTTCATAGAGATTCCGCTTCTTTCGATATGTATGATTCAATAAAGAGTGTATTGTTGGGGGATGAAATCCTCTGCATGCACTCTGATAACATGCTGAAAGAATACTCGTTTATGAACCCCTTTAAGGTGATCTTCCTGAAAAGGAAGTACTGGCATGATAAACAGAGGAGATGCCATTTATTTACAACGAGGTGACTCGTCTGGAATACAGACGAGTCTAAGGACTCCCTTAGCTCTGGAGCTGAAGTACTTGGGATCAAACCTATTGCGCACATAAAAATCGCTCTGGGCAAATTCCCTACCGTATTTCAAGCTGAAATCGTGGCTATTAGGACATGCCTAGGGGAGTTCCGTAAACTTCGGTTTGTTAACCACTATATTTACATATGCTTCGATAGTCAAGCTGCTTTGAGAGCTCTCCAACCGGAAGAGTTTACATCCAGACTTGTCTGGAGTTGCCTGCAAGAGCTTCTCGTAGTGTCCGGAAATAAAATGGGTCAACTTGATCTGGGTTCTATCTAAAAGTGGCTCTTGGAGGAACACGAGAGGTATTTTAAGATGGCTAAAAGTATGATACACTCTAAAAAGTTGATCAAAGAACTATGTTTAGGAAAGTAAAAACCCACTAAATATGAATATAAAACAGGAGAGAATAGTGGCTGAAATGCTCACCGGCCATTGTCGCTCAAAGAATCACCTAACTAACATGAAGATCGACAACGATCCATGATGTCGAAAGTGCAATGCAATGAACTATGCGGTTATGTCACCAGTGTCGCGCAGTGTCACCCACAATAGGCTTATCTAGGAAGGAGGCCATGGTTCAGTTGGGAGTGGCAATAGGACCGAACCAAGACGACGACCAGGCAATGCCAATGGTTGGACCAACTCAGGAGGGACATCCTTCCTGCTCACAAGGAAGCTCACCGGTGTGAAGAGGATTTTTGCAGAGGTTATATAAACAGGTATCCTTTTTGCGCAAAAACGGAACCGTAAGGGATTCGATAACACTAACCATGAGCTACTTATTAAGGTTCTTGAGTGCCTGGAGGTGCATCCAAGAATAGTGAGATACATACAGGAGCTGATGCTCTTGTGGCAGACAAGATTTGTCATAGCATCTGACAAAAGACAAGTGACTACCAGCTATGTCACATATAAGAGCGGAGTCTTCCGAAGAGATTCTAAGTCCGATACTTTTCTGCATCTCCCTCTTGCTTCTATTTATTGTGCCTTGAAACCTTTGGATACCTATGTGGCCCGTCGAACAGAAGAGAATATAAGGTCAACCACCTTTTACAGAGGATGTTCAACTCGTTGGTGGAAATACCATTTAACATCTTGGTAATGGAGATACATATGCATATCTTGGCATGGATAACTTGAACCACTTTTGACTGGAAAGTGTTCGCCTATTTCAGTTTCGTTCTAAATATGTTCTTGGGATGCCTGCCAAGTATTTTAAGGCCAAAATGAAAAAAAATGTTGGTCCCTTTTTCAAAAAATCATAATTTTGGATTTTTTGTATGGATTTATCAAATATATTTTCGTTAAAATCATTGCAAATTGAATGTTAATTGGAACAAACCATTTAGCTTGGCATCCCAAAAAAGCCTCTAATAGTTACAAATCAATTCACATTGAGAAGGCTCTAAAATCTTGTAAAACAGGTGAAAAAGACAGCTTTTTATAATTTCTCCTTTTCACTGCATTGCACGCGTAACTAGTCTGAACAACAATTTAAGTGCACAAAATTCCCTATGAAATGAAAAAAATGCAATGTTTTATTTTGAATAGTTTAGGAGATATGACTTTCAGAAGTGATTTTTTAATGAAAAATTGGCCTAAAAAATTTAACTTTAGTTTCCGTGAAATATCTCATGTCTTGTAAATTTTAGATAAAATTTGCACTTATATTAGTAATTATTATTAGTTCTGGGTTAAAACCGTAACAGTCCCTGAAGTTTGGGTAATCCCATTGCGTCCTTATACAGTAGGACCTGTCACATCGAAATCCTCGGTGGTAAGTAGTCCCCACTTGTAACCTTCCCCACTGACCGTGATAGGTAGGCGCACGCGCGCAAAGACGCGACAGACGCCATGCGATGGTAGTCAGTGCTGTATGTATGAAAATTCACCGGCCTGCAACGGCCGGTCAAATATTAGGGCCGTTTATATTTTGTGATACATCACTACCAGGAGGTGTAGCTAAGATTTGTTTCTGTGACCTGTCCCATCGAAAGTGGAGACCCGGTCTGTCCCGATCCGACGAGTCCTACTGTATTAGTTAAAGCAGACTCCTAGATCTTCAGTACCGCATATAAACCTTGCTCGAGATAAAGGGGGTAGAGGTTTGCTGAGTTTGGAGTGTTTTCATCACAGAACAGTTCTGGCTACAGCCGAGTTATACATCAACATGAAGTCGTCAATTTAGCGGCATTTCTATACCGTGAGGCAGATAGGGACACAGAGGAGCTTGGTGTCCCATTTGATTCCATCGACAATACACATGGCCTAGCATCACTAACACCTTCGGTGCTCAAAATTCGTGTACAGGAAGCAGAACATACACTTTTACTAAGAGAACATGCTGACAAGCCCCTGCATGGTAAATTCTACGGCATCATACGTAGAGAAGAGCTCTCGATAGGTTTGTCCAACTTGTTTCTCAAGTCTGCTGGATTTAGATCGGAGACTGAGGGATTTCGTTTTGCCTGTCAAGACGGCGTTATAGACACCTTAGTTTACCGCGAGCGCATAATGAATTTACCTGTAGGCGATACTAACTGCCGAGCGTGCAAGCAAGAGCCAGAAACACTTGCACATGTTCTCAGTGGATGCTCAAAGTATGCACGTTGCGGGTACATAGAGATACACAATGCAGCTCTAAAAGGGTTATACTACCATCTCAGGCACTTCTATGACGTTGATCTGTTGCCCATATTTCCATACGCCCAGGGTGAACTTAAGTCCGTTGCGGAGAATGATCAGTTTTTCTTCTAAAACTGTCCCATCTACCGCGTAAGGTCATCCGCGGCTAGAGACCTGATCTACTGGAATTTCTCATTCTCCACAACTCAGCGTATCAGTGCTACGAAGCCTGATATTGTTCTCCAGGATCTGAAAACCAAGATCATTCACGTGATTGAATTCTCTGCACCAGTCGATGGCAATATCACGGCAAAGGAGGAAGAAAAACGGGCGAAATATGAAGCACTTCTTTTCGATCTGAGCAGGCTATACCAAGGCTACTAGGTCCATGTCGTAGTTCTCATAATAGGCTGTCTTGGAGGTATGCCAGCTTCATTTCTTAGTCAACTCAACAAGATTCCGGCTTGCCAGCGTCAGGCTCATTCCATCGCGAAAAGGATGCCGAAGGCTGTTT
Organism: Andricus grossulariae; assembly: GCA_011634705.1. Lineage (NCBI taxonomy): Eukaryota > Metazoa > Arthropoda > Insecta > Hymenoptera > Cynipidae > Andricus > Andricus grossulariae. The sequence continues at coordinate 234,808,244 of JAABKJ010007545.1, read as the reverse complement.
TTCTGGGATCACTTCATCTCGTCCGACAACACTGTTCCTCATAACATTCTACAAAGATCGGGAGTTCTAAAAAGTATCCGGAGGTGAAATTTTCATCTCCAACTGTCCCGTCTTCCGCGTGAGGTCATCCGCGACTAGAGACCTGACTGCTATGAACAGTGTTGAATGATGTTTTGTCGCGTGAATTTCCCGCTATTGCTTACCCTCTAGGACAGAAGGAGTAGAAGTGGATGACGTACACGTTCCAGTTGTGTCGGGATTGGTTGCTTTAGGGAACCATGATCGTAGCTTCCGGAGCCCAAAAAAAAGTGCGAAGTTGGAAAACCCACGCGAAAGAGGATACAATTTTAGAACAAAATTTGCTGCAAAGTATCCTCAAGTAGAGAGAGTCGCACTTAGAAATCTTATCGCTAAGGTATAGGACATCAGGACTATTCTACACATCTTAGAAGATCGAGCAATGGAGATTAAACAAAAGCTTGATTTGGCGTGGGAGAACGACAGCAATGAACATCAGTTAGAGTAAGCCGCGTTGCACGAACAAGCAGCGGCAACTGATGTTTTTCCTCAACCTGGTGATGATTCAGCACCACCGCATCCGCCAGAGGTAGATGGCCTAATACAACCAGAGCCAGAAGCAGAGGTTCAACAACTAAGAAGGCGATTAAAATGGACATACCACATGAACAGAGATGTAATGCGCTTTTATTTTTTGGCGAAGAAAAGCGGGCAAAGTGTAAAAAAAGAACATCATTGACTCTTCTTACTCAAGTACTCAGAACTAGCCACAAGAATAAAAGAGCAGAATCTAGCAGATCAAAAACGCTCAATATCTGTAAACAGATTGTTTTCGGCTGTTGAAATAGCTGCCATTGAAATGGAATTGGAACAGCAGCTTCCTATTGATGAACTTCCCTTGGAAGATGTGGACAACGAAGACCTGATTGAAGCTGAAAGCATAGGTACTAGGGATAATGAACATCAAGTACTCGATCCACTAGAACCACATCCGGACATTAATAACGATGATCTGAACAGCGAAATCCCAAAAAAACTACAGCACCTTGAAAGGAATTTTGTTCATGCTTTACTGGAATTCAGACATGTAGAACCAATACAAAGGCATTCTCTTCCCAATATGAATATCACAAATGATCTGCGTGCACTAATAGAACACCTGAACAGCAAGGTTTTACCCATGCATTTGAAAGAAACACAAATTGCGTTAGAGGTGCAAACTCTTGTATACTGTGCAGCTGTGGCAACCGTGAGAACGTTGGGCCGCAGAACTAGGCCTACAAATGCAGCCTTTGCTCCAAGAAGGGAGCGAGATTCACCATGGAAGTTCAGGTTGGATATGGATGTCGGCGAAGTAAGGTGCAAATTGGGTCGACTTACTCAATATAAAAAAACAACAAAATCGAACGTATCAGGCAGATGAAAGAAGGTTCTACCGTGAACTGAGCGTAAAACAGAACAGAAGCAATTTAAACTCTGCGTGGTTTCAACTAGAGAAGTCAAGAGCTAGCAAAACCCCTGAAATGAAGCTGACTAAAATCACAGCTTTAGATGTTCCAACGGTTTTGAAAAGAGCAAGTAACTGGAAAGCTCCAGGTCCAGACATGGTGCACAACTTCTGGTGCAAGTACCTGACTAGTGTGCATCTCGCGTTGGCACGTTGTTTTCAGAAGATCATGGAAAACCCAGACCTGATGCCTGGCTTTATGCTCTAGGGTACTATGTATATGTTACCTAAAAAACCGGACACTCAAAATCCATCTGATTTTCGACCAATAACCTGTCTTCCAACAATATATAAATGTCTTACAGATATCATAGCAGATAAAGTATATTTTCACTGCGACGAGAATGACATTCTTACAGAAGAACAAAAAGGATGTTGTAAAAACTCGCGAGGCAGTAAAGATCTAGTCAACATACATCCTGTTGCCATGACGCACGCTCGTAAACACCAAAGAAACTTGCTCATGGCATACATTGACTACAAGCAAGCGCTTCCTTCCGTACCACATGACTATTTGCTTGACGTCTTAAAAATATACAAAATTTGACCATGCTCCATTGACTTCCTAAGTCGTGCGATGATGCTTTGGGATACAACAATCAAGTATTTTGATCATGAACAATCAAAGATAAATAGATCAATATGCATTACGACAGGTATATTTCAAGAAGACTCCTTTAGTGCATTATGGTTCTGTTTAGCGTTAAACCCACTGAGCAAAACACTAAATAGCATGTCTCATGGGTGCCCAATATATCATAATGAGGGTGGTCATTAAGTGACCCATCTTCTGTACATGGATTACCTAAAGCTATACGCAAGTTCGGACCAGGAAAAGCAGCAAGTGATTGATGTCACTAAGCAGTATACCAACGATATTAACATAGATTTCGGGCTAGAAAAATGCAGAACAGTGTATCTGACCAGACGAGAATTAGGGACCGCAGAGCTAGAGTACGATTTCGAGAATGACATCGAGGCAGTGGCTGAGGGGCAGTCAATAAATACCTCAGTATTCTCGAATCTAAGGGTATTCAGCATACGAAAGTTAAGAAGAACCTAACGACTGCCTTCACTTCGAGACTCAGATTATATCTGAAGATTTTCTTAACTCGGAAAAGAAGATCAGGGCAATCAACAATTATGCCATCCCTGTCCTCGCGTACTCGTTCAGGCTCATCAAATAAGGAAGTCACAGCAATAATGTTGGTCAAACTTCTACTTCTTTCCAACACTTCGTGGGGGTGGAAAGGCACCCTATTTTAGGCACTATTTTAACAGCAAGCGAGATGTTACGCATTACAACGCCATCTGTAAAGCGGATATTGACTACACGCCCTTGAATCTGTCCTCAGAGGAGTCCTTGAATATCAGTCAAGAAACCATAAAGGAATTAGAAATGTAATGGAGACGGAAAGCCATCCACGGCAAGCACCACAAAGCATTAGATCAACATGAAGTGGATTGTGAGGCATCCAATATTTGGCTGAGAAAGGGCGTCCTGTATACAAAAACGGAAGGATTCGTCATTGCGATTCAGGATAGGTGCCGATTATGTAGATATAATAACGAATTCATCAAGCATATTAACGGTGGTTGTTGAGTAATGGCTCAAAGAGAATATACGCACAGGCATAATGATATGGAGGGCATTGTACATAAACAACTTGGCCTGAACCTAGAACTCTTAACAGAATGGATGGAAGCGAAAAAAAAAGGTAGAAGAGTCTACATTATCGACATTGCTCGTCCACTTAACCAAAATTTTTTAGGCAACCTATACAAAGGCCAATGTGCACGCAAGAGGCACTGAACATCTTCAACATTTAGAAGTCAGTATCGTGCTTGCAGCAGCTCAGAAGGCGGTTTTACTGAACAACTATCGCATTGTAAGAAACTTCCTAGATCATCATGAAGCAAGTGACTAAAAACCTATAGAGTGATACATGGTAGATCTCAGAAAGCATCCAGAGGCGACTGTGGTCACCTGCAACACTCGCGGCCGCTGTGTAAGCATAAAAGGTTGAAGACGAAGTGCAAGCTACACCATGCTCCTAATTCTGTACCTACTACATCATCGCAAATGATTTGAGACATTGTATTGAATTAACTAATTACATCCTCATCTCATCAGTCACTTGACTTAGTCCCTGACTATGAAGGTAAAGCGGGTTTTTTTAACCCGAGCAAAAGTTTGAAATAATAATAAAATCAATAATAGTCGATGGAGGTGACACCTCGGCCCCCAGATCGATTATGCGGGGGATCAAAGTGAACCACCATAATCGCTTTCTTGGTAGAGGCAATAAGGTAGATAATTGTTTAGTTGAAAATTTTTTAATGAATTACGTCGTTTTTGACTTGAGTATATTTCTTTAAAATGTCTTGAATACATGCGTAAGTCGACAGTGACTTTATCAATTATATATATATATATATATATATATATATATATTAAATTTGAATTCATATCCCCATCTAGTCTGTATGACGAAAATTATTTTTCTGTATTAGAGGATTTAACTTTGGTCGGTAATGTAGATTTCTATTATTCACAGTATGTGTGATTGGATTTCTCAACGGATCGTTGAGTACAATCTCCGATGATAATACAGACTCCTATTTAAAATATTGATGGTGTAACATCTTGCTAAAATTAGCGTATATCAGAAAGACAGTATCTTTCTTTGATCTCTCTGTAGCTCAATTGCTTAAAGCACCTGACCGGGAATCAGTTGATCTGGTGTTCGTGTCCCAATGGAGCGAGAGGAGAGAGATCCTTTTTTTCTGATTTAAATTTGAATTTAATAAATTTGAATTTATATCCCCATCTAGTCGGTATGACGAAAATCATTTTTCTGTATTAGAGGATTTAGCTTTCGTCGATAATGTAGATTTCCATTATTCACTGTATGTGTGATTGGATTTCTCAACGGATCGATAATTACAATCTCCGATGATCATACAGATATCTATTTAAAATAGTTATTGTGTTGCACCATGCTAAAATAAGCGTATATCAGAAAAGCAGTATCCTTCTTTGATCTCTCTGCAGATGAATTGGTTAGAGCACCTGACCGGAAATCAGTCCATCTGGTTTTCGAATCCCAGTGGAGTTAGAGGAAAGAGATCCTTTTTTTCTGAATAAAATTTGAGTTTAATAATTTTGAATTTATAACCCCATCTAGTCTGCATGACGAAAATTATTTTCCTGAATTAGAGCATTTAACTTTGGTCAACAATGTAGATTTCTATTATTCACAGTATGTGTGATTGGATTTCTCAACGGATCGATAAGTGCAATCTCCGATGATAATACTGATTCCTATTTAAAATATTGATTTTGTAAAACCTTGCTAAATTTAGCGTACATCAGAAAAACAGTATATTTCTTTGATCTCTCTGTAGCTCGATTGCTCAGAGCACCTGATCGGAAATCAGTTGGTCTGGTTTTCGAATCCCACTGGAGTGAGAGGAGGGAGATCCTTTTTTTCTGAATAAAATTTGAATTTAATAAATTTGAATTTATATCCCCATCTAGTCTGTTTGACGAAAATTATTTTTCTGTATTAGAGGATCTAACTTTGGTGGATAAGGTAGATTTCCATTATTCACAGTATGTGTGATTGGATTTCTCTACGGATCGGTAATTACAATCCTCGATGATAATACAGATTCCTATTTAAAATATTGATTGTGTAACACCTTGCTAATACTAGCGTATATCGGGAAAGCAGTATCTTTCTTTGATCTCTCTGTAGCTCAATTGGTTGGATCACCTGGCCGGAAATCAGTTGAACTGGTGTTTGAATCCCAGTGGAGTGAGAGGAGAGAGATCCTTTTTTTCTGAATAAAATTTGAATTTAATAAATTTGCATTTATATCCCCATCTAGCCTGTATGACGAAAATTATTTTTCTGTATTAGAGGATCGAACTTTGGTGGATAAGGTAGATTTCCATTATTCGCAGTATGTGTGATTGGATTTCTCTACGGATCGGTAATCACAATCCCCGATGATAATACAGATTCCTATTAAAAATATTGATTATGTAACACCTTGCTAAAATTAGCGTATATCAGAAAAACAGTATCTTTCTTTGATCTCTCTGTAGCTCAATTGGTTAGAGCACCTGACCGGAAATCAGTTGATCTGGTGTTCGAATCCCAGTGGAGCTGAGATGAGAGGGATCCTTTTTTTCTGAATAAATTTGAATTTAATAAATTTTAACTTTCAACCAAGTCGTTTTATTTTAAATCAAAAAGATGAATTTTCAACCAAAGATGAAATAATTAAATATCCAATAAAAAAATTAATTTTCAATCAAAGAGATGAAATTTTAACAAAAGAGTTTAACTTTCAACTAATTAGTTTTAATTTGTAACCAAAAAGATGAATTTTCAATTAAATTGATAAATATTTAACTGGAATACTTGAATTTTCAACCAAAAAGTTTTGGAAAAATGAATTTTGCAAATAAAGTTTTGCGGCCGCCCTGCTTCTGGAAGCCATTCGTATTTGCATGATGCTTCCAAATCAATTTGAAACCATCATCTCAGTTTACAATCTGTTTTCGTTCACAGCATTTTTCGATGGAGGAAGAAGATGACTTGACAACACCAATCGACTCGGACGCTCTGTGGATTGATCTGGAGTCAAGAAAGACGTCGAAAAAATGGGTCGACAAGAAGATAAAATGGAGGGACGAGGAGGTAATTACTGTTCTCCAACTGATCCAAAAGCACAATCTGCTGGATCGCAATCCCACTGATCTGCAATTGGGAGAGATTCTCGCCGAGCCACTAAACAACCTCGGCTTCAAGAGAACGCCTCATCAAATACACCTGAAAATGAAATCCTTGCGTCGAAGATACGTGAAATGTAAGAAAGCTGGCTGCACAGAAGAGTTGTTGAAGGAATGTCCCTTTTACGATTTGCTAGATGCCATATACAGCGACAAGAATCTTCTGATCGAAGATACGAGGGACAAAATACTCCAAGTATCTGATGAGGAAAATGACAATACTGAAGATATTTGGACTCCAGTGGAGCTCGAAACTATGCTCCTGCTGATACGAGAGATGAAATTGTTGAACCAAATCACCTTACGCGTTTTTTCGCCAAGGGCTTTGCGAAAGATCAGTGAAGCTTTGGGGGAAAACGGGTACAGCCGAAGCCCCACGGAAGTGAAGACTGCCCTGCAGAGTTTGAAAACTACTTTCCTCAACTTCAAGAAAAATTATCAAAGAGGTCAAAGTACGAAAGATTGTCCTTATTACTGTTACTTGAAGAAAATGTGGGAACAGGAGTACGTGAAACTGCCAAAGATACCGAGGCAAAAGCTTCTTAAAAATGATGAAATTTGGTCTGAGGAAGAGACTGTTATGCTCTTGACATCGATCAAGGACCTGGATATTGTCGAAGAAGCTTTTCAAAATACAGACCTCGCGGCGGGGAAAATACTCTTGCTTTTGAACGACAGCGGTTACACGCGAACGAAGAAACAAATCCAGTCGAAAATGGAGAACTTGATGCAGAATTATATCGAAGGGAAGCGCTGTGCTGAGGAAGCAGAAGCGGTTCGAAAATTTCCGTTTTATTTCATCTATGAGAAGATATTTGGTTCCTATTTCAAAAGCTTTGACTTTAAGTCGTTCGGTCAGCCAGAGTCGGAAGAAGAACTGCACAGGAGGTCTTCGAGAGGTTCGTGCTGGAGTTACAAAGAGACGAAGACGCTTCTTGGTTTGGTCGTGGAATTAAATTTATCACGAGCTGTTAGGGAACGGATGACGGAGGGAGTTCTTCAGAAGTTGATAAAACCAATGCAGAAAAGGGGATATAATAGGACCATCGCTCAGGTGAAAATAAAAATGAAGAATTTGCGAATGCATTATATCCGCTGTATTGAGGATGGCTGTACAGATACGGCAATGGCCGATTGTCCTTTTTTTAATGAGCTTAATGAGATTTATAAACAATCTCAGGCTGTATATTGTGCAACTCCTGAACCGAAGATAATTGTTCGACCGAGAGAAATGAGTAATACGGAGTCAAAGAGAGCAGAGCCTGAACATAACTACGTGCAATCTGATCAAAAAAAGGTGACTAAATTTAGGAAACAAGTAATAAAAACGAGGTCATTTTTACTGAAGAATATCAATAAAGAGGACCGTACAACTTGGGAACCAATTGAAACTATTAGAGGCAAGTTTTTCATGTTTTTGATTCAATTAATTCTCATAACTATCTCGAAATTACTCGGAACAATTTGAAACTATTGTTGTCGAGAAACTCGTGTTTGTGATTGGATGAAGCTTCAATTGTTTTTTCGCTATTTAAAAAAAGAGTCTGCAAACTTCAGGATTATGAAAAATGCAAGGTTATCTGAATCAATGTTTCAAAGTTTCAAAATATTTTAAACTATTTCTTAAAATTTCGAAAAAGAATATGGACGATTTTAAAGTAAAAATGTTCAGTTTATCAAGGTTACAAAGGTTTATACAAAATTTGATCAACTTTCACAGACATTTAGAATGTTTAAAAAGGTTCAAAATTAATTTAAAACTTGAAGACATTTCAAAGAAGTTAGAAAAAACGTACGTTTTTTAATATTTGGAAATGAAAACTTTGAAGCTTCTTAAACATTTTGGAAGGTTTCACGATAATAAAAAATTCTTAAAATTCCTGGGAAAATTTAAACTGATTTTTCATTTTGAAAAATTAATTTTAAAAAAAAATCGACAAAGATTTCAAAATATTTTTAATTATTTCTTTAAAATTTTAAAAAGAATATAGACGATTATAAAGCCAAATTTTTCGATTAGCAAGATTACAAAGTTTTATGCATTTTGAAAAGTTTCAAGATAATAATAAAAAATGTCTTGAAATAAATGGGACAATTTTAACTGATTTTTTATTTTGAAAAATTAATTTAAAGAGAATATTTAAAAAGAGTTTAAAACATTTTAAAAGATTTCCAAAATCATTGAAACAGAATCTGGAAGATTTTAAGGCAATTTTTCAGAATTTTAAGAATATTTTTGCAAAAATGTATATAACTTTAAAATGCATTTAGAAGGTTTAAAAGTTTTGGAAATGGTTAAAAAATAATTTAAAATTTGAAAATATTTCCAACAATTTTAAAAGCAATATAGATTTTGAATGATTTTTAAACATGTCAAAAGATTTCTACAAATGTCGAAAAAAATATAAAAGATTTAAGGGCAGTTTTTTTAATCTTAAAAGATTTTTCAAAATTTTACGAATAATTCGAAACAGTTTAAAATACATTTTTTCCAAAAGTCCTAAATATCTTTTAAACTGACTCGAATTTTTCCTAAAATTTGCAAAATCCTGTAAAACAAATTATACTTTTACAGAATTTTAAGCAAATTTCGAATAATTGTAAGGTTTAAAAGTTTTAGAAATGGTTAAAAAAAAATTTTTGAAAAGATTTACAAAAATTAAAACAAAATGTAAATTTTTGAAGATTTCGAAAAAAATTTCGAAGCTTTTTAAGAAATTTGAAAGGCTTCAATAAAATAAAAAACTTTTCTTGAGCTTCCTTGAAAAAATTTTTGTTTTTTTGGAAAATTAATTTTTAAAGAAAATTTGAAAAAGTTTTAAAACATTAAAAAATATTGCTACAAATGTCGAAAAAATTTTGAATGATTTCAGCTCAATTTCTTTTTAATTTTCAAAGATTTTTCACAATTTTAGGAATAATTCGAGTCAGTTTAGAAGATATTTATATTTAAAACTTCTATAAAGCCATAAATATCTTTTAAGCTGACTCGGAATTTTTACTAAAATTTTGCAAAATCCTGTAAACAAAAAAAAATCTATTTTTTCGACATCTGAAATCTTCAAAAATCTTTTTTAATTTCCTCAATAATCTTACCAAAAAAAATAATTTCCATAACCTTGAAAACAAATGAACAAATCATTTATCCCATCTAATTATAATTTGGGTAAAATTTTTTTTTCTTGACTCAAAAACTTTTTTTTTTTCCTGTTAAAAATGCAACTTATTGAAATTTAATATTTATTGGTCGAGGATTCAACTACTCTGTTAAAATTTTTTTTTTTTCATCAAAGACTCATCATTTTAATTAAAAATTCATCTCTTTAGAAATAGTTAACAAATAATTTGAAATTTGAAAATATTTCAAAAGATTTTAAACAAAATGTAATTTTTTGAAGATTAAGAAAAAAAATCTAAGCTTTTTAAGAAGTTTAAAAGCTTTAAGAAAATAACAAAAAAATGTCTTAAAATTCCTGGAAAAATTGTAACAGATTTTTTATTTTGAAAATAATTTCTAAGAGAAAATTCACAAAGATTTCAAAAGATTTCAAATTATTTTCTAAAATTTCGAAAAAGAATGGAAAAGATTTTAAAGCATAATCCTTTCATTAGCAAGATTACAAAATTTTATAAACAATTTTTTGAAAAATTTCAAAAGGTTTCACGATAATAAAAAATATTTCTCATAATTCGTAGGATAAATTAAACTGATTTTTTGTTTGTATTGAAAAATTAATTTTAATGTAATTTTAACATTTCAAAAGATTTCCAAAATTGTCAAAAATGTAGAATCTGGAATCTTTGAAGGCAAGTTTTTTATTTTTCAGAATTTTAAGAAAAATTTTGGAAGAATTCAAAGAATTTTAAAAGATATTTAGAAGTTTTAAAAGTTTTAAAAAATGATTTTAAATTTGAAAAGATTTCCACAAATTTTAAACAAAACGTAAATTTTTGAAGATTTTAACAAAAATTTTCGAAGCTTTTTAAGAAGTTTGAGATGTTTCAGGAGAATAAAAAAAAATTGGAGATTTATGGGACAATTCTTAATTACTTTTTATTTTGAAAAATTAATTTTTAAAGAAAATTTGAAGAAGTTTCAAAATATTTGTATAATTTCAAAAAATTTCAATAATATCTGGAAGATTTAACGTCAATTTTTTTAATTAGGAAAATTATATATTTATTTAACTACAAAAACAAATGAAGAAATAAACTTAAAAAAGAAATTTTTGGTATAGACGTTTATTCTGTATTTTAAATTATTTATCCCCCAAAAATAATAATGTGGGTGAATTTTTTTTTCTTTCATGAGTGAAAAATCTTTTTTAAGATAAAACTTGAATTATTTGGTTGCAAATTCGTCTTTCTGGATTAAACAATTAATCTGTTTTTGTTGAGAATACCACTATTTTTTGAAAATTTGTGTTTCCCGGTTAAAAATGCAACTGATCGAAAATGAATCTCTTTTAGTCGAGGATTTAACTACTTTGTTAAAAATTTATTTTATTTTTTATTAAAAATTCATTATTTTAGTCAATAATTCATCTCTTTGGTTAAAAAATGTCTTTTTTTTTGTTTAAAATTCAACTGGTAAAAATTAATCTTTTTGTTGGGGATTCAGCTAATTTGATAAAAATTTGTCTTTTTTCATGAATTAAACTGTTTTTTATTTAAAATTAAAATCTTTGTTGGTTGAAAGAGTATCTGTTAATTTCTATAGTTTTCCTAATTTTGTATTTTTACAAAATTTTAGGAACAATTTGAGTTGTTTAAAAGATATTTAAGACTTTTCGACGCTTGGATAAAATTATCATTGAAACTTCTTCGAATTATTTATAAAAGTGTTTTCAAATCCTCCGGATTCATTTTTACAATTTGGTAAATCTTTTGCAATGTTTTAAAATCTTTTTAAATATTTTCCGTTTATTAATTTTTTAAATAATCATTTGAAATATTCCCAGAAATCTTAAGGAAAATTTTTTGTTATCTTAAAAACCTTTCGAAATATTTACAAAATTTCAGACTTTTATTTCAAAATCTACAAAAATTCACATTTTGTTTGAAGTTTGTTTTACATTTTTTATTATTTTTGAAATTTGTTAAAATCTTCTAAATATTTTTTCAACTGATTCGAGTTTCTCCTAAAATTTTATAAATTCTTGAAAATTTGTCATTCTTTCATAAATTCTTTTTTGATTATTTTGGAAATCTTTTGGAATATTTGGAAATTTTTAAAAATATTCTCTTAAAATAAATGTTGTAAAATGAAAAATCATAAAAAAAATTCCGAGAAATCTTTAAAAAAAACTGTTATTCTCTTAAAACCTTTCCAATTTTTTTTTTAAATTTTGTAACATTGCGTAATTGAATTTTGTTTTTTGAAATCCTCTGTAGTATTTTCCAAAATTTTAGAAAACCATTTGAAAACTTTTCAAATATTTTTAAATATTTTCTTCAAATTATGTTTTTGAAACAAAAAATTAATTCAAATTTTCTCTGAAATCTTAAAAACTAATTTATTATTTCAAAACCTTCAAAGTTCTTAAAAAGCTTCAGAATTTTATGTTAAAATCTTCAAAAATCTACATTTTGTTATCGATAATTTTTTTTCATTACCTACAGTTTATACATCATGTAGACTAAGATATTTCAAGTTTTCGTTCATAATTTAATTTTTCTCATCTCTTTGAATTTGTGAACAAGTTTACAAATTATAGTGTGGTAGAAAATGTTAAGAACGGAATTTTAAACCAAAAAGATGATTTTTCAACTAAAACAATGAATCTTCAACTGAAATAGTTGAATTTAAAAAAATAATAATAATTTTTACTAAAAAAGATTAATGGTCAACCAAAACTTAAATAATTAAATGTTATGTTAAGAAAATGAATGTTTAACCAAACAGATGATTTTTCAACTAAAACTATGGAATATTCAACTAGAATAATAGTTACATTTTCCGTTCAAATAAATAATAATTTTCATCCAAAAAAGAAACAAATTGTCAACAAAATAGTTAAATTTTCGGCAAAAAAATTCCTTTTTATCCAAAGAAAACAGAAGTTTTCAATCAAATAGCTCATATTTCAACCAAATAAATGAATTTTCAATTAAAATGATGAATCTTCAACCAAAAAAATTAATTTTTAACGAAAGAGTTTAACTTTCAACCAAGTAATTTTATTTCAAACCTAAAAGATGAATTTTCAACTAAAATGATAAATATTCAACGGGAATACTTGAATTTTTAACCTAAAAGAAGAATTTTTAAACAATAATATTAAATTGAAAAGAAAAAGATAATTTTCTACCCAAAAAAATCGACTTTTAACCAAATATATGGATTTTCAACGAAATAGTTGAATTTTCAATTAAAAAATACAAATTTTCATCTAAATTGTTGAATTTTAAACAAGAGAAGATCAATTTTCAACCAAAAATGGATTAATTTTCAACTGAAATTGTGAATCTTCAACTGGAATAATTGAATTTTATACCAAAAAGTTGAATTTTCAACCATGAAGATTAATTTTCAACAAAAAAGGCGAATTTTTCACATAGTACATAAATTTTCAAACAACTAGTTTAATTTCTGAATAAAAAATTTCTAAAAAATATCAAATTTTCATTTAAAAAATATACATTTTCAACCAAAAATAGAATTGTTAAATTTTCTGTGAAAAATCTAATTCTGAACAAAAAAAATGGATTTTCAGGAAAATAGTCCAATTTTCTACTGGAATAGTTGAAGTTTTAGTTCAAAAAATTTATTTTCAACAAACTAGTTACATTTTCAACCAGAAATGAATTTGAGTAAATTTTTAGTAAATTTATTTTTAGTAAATAATTAAAAAAAAGAAAAATTGAATTTTACAGCGATCAGAATTAAGAATATTTTATAAATGTTCGGAAATTATTCAAAGTTATAAAATATTTTCATCTCTTCAAAATTCCAAAAATTTCTAAACATCTTTTAAACTGATTCGAATTATTTATAAAATTGTTTTCCAATCCTCCGGATTCATTTTTAAAATTTTGTAAATCTTTGGAAGTGGTTTCGAAGCCTGTTATTGAAATAACTAAATTTAAATTTTGATTTCAGAAGTGAATGGGATTAAATTGGACAATAAAGAAGACCAGGAACAATTAGAAGAATTGGAACTAGAAGACGAAAGAGAAATAGATGAATTGGATAGACAAGAAGTAGAGCAAGCAGTAGAAAACATTGATGCAGAAAACGTGATAAAAGAAGAAAAAGAATATGTGGAAGAGGTTGGTGTAGTAATTGAAGAAGTGAACTACACCGATTACGTCGAAAACGATGAATTTGCATATCATAATGAAGTTCATGCTGAAGAACTTCATTCAGATTTTGAAGAAGCAGCTGATAAGTTTTCTGAAGAATTATCTAATCATTCCCACAAGAGTCTTGTAGACACAAAGGGCAATGTTATTCCGGAATATTTCCCACCCGAAATGGCAACCTCAGAAATAAATGAACACCAAGATGATCCACCTGCGGATCTCAAGAAAAAGTCTCCGGTGAAAAGCTTCGAAAAATTACCCAGGGTAATTGTAAAAACAGGAACTTTGGAAGTAGTACCTGTGGAAAATTTAGAAAACTCATCTGTAAAAGAGAAGCAATTCAAAGAAGTCGTTTCTGAACCGCCTTTACGCAAAAGAAAAATTAATGAAACTTTTTCTGAGAATCAAGAAGAAAAGGAGGAGGATTTTGAGGAGGAGGAGGAGAGTTCTATGTCAACTCTCATATTTAAAGTAATAGAACACGAAAAAAAAATGCAAAAACAACATCAAGAGTGGTTGGAACGGCAGTTCCAGGCACAGAGAGAACATGAGAAAGAACAGAGAAATGTGTTGTTGAACGAGTTGAAAGAAATACGACAGGCTATAACAAGTGTATTAAATCAAGAAATTGGAACAAAAAAGAATAATATAGTTTAATACTCGCGTTTATAAATTATGAAGAGTTGTTGATTTCACTTTATTTAGTTTAAAATTAATATCTGAAAAGAGCAATTTATACAAGACTGATCGGAATAAGGGTTTTGTTAATTTTTATTTAATCGAGTTTTTAAAAACTTTTATAATTGCTAATTTTGTAACAACTCGTATTTATTGTTTATAATTATAGAATTATAAAAACTCAATAATTTTACGTATAACTTACGTAGAACAGTTTTATAAATTCAGCGATAAATTAGAAATTAATAAAAATTAGGTACATTTTAAGAGAGATCGTTTTATTGAAAACTTCATTTTGAAATTATTTGTTGTATTTAAAAAAATGTTAAATTTTTAATTGAAACAAGCCTTTTTCAGGGTTACAGGTCAAGGAATTCCAGAGTTCAAGTCAAGTTCCGAAGTTGAAGTTAATTTGATTATTTTATTGTAAATTCAACAATTTTGTTTAAAAAATCATTCTTTTTGGTTGAAAATTCGACTTTTTGGGTTGAAAATTCATCTATGTTGATACAAATAAAAGTACTTTGTTAAAAAATCGTTTGTAAAAAATGCCTCTTTTTTGTACAAAAGTGATCTCAATAGTTAAAACATTTTCTTGTAAAAAATTTATTTCTTCGGTTGAAAATTCAACTATTTTGTTGACAATTCTTTTTTTTGGGATTGAAAATTTATTTTTCTAACTGAAAATTGAAATATTCTATTTTTGGCTGAAAATTTATCTCTTTTAGTTAAACGTTCATGTATTTTTTTGAAAATTGGTATTTTTTGGTAGAAAATGAATATTTTGGATTAAAAATTCTTTTTATTTTTATAGAAAATTCAGAAACTTCTTTTAAAATTTTTTTTTTCTGGTTGAAAATTCATCATTTTAGTTGAAAATTAATTTTTTTAAATGAAAATTGAACTATAACATTTTTTGTGGATAATTGATCCTTTTTATAGAAATTTATTCCCTTTTTTAATCTTATTTTTAACCAAAAATATTTAATTTCTTAAAAATTTCATCTGTTCAGGTGGAAATTTAACTATTTTATTATACAATTTACTTATAACTGATTGAAAATTTAACCATTTCCTTGAAATTTTTATTTTATTTGGTTAGTAATAATTTTTTTTACTCAAAATGTAACTATTTTGTTTCAAGATTGAAATTCATCGGTTTTATATGAAAATTTAACTATTTTGTTGAAAATTCTTTTTTTGTTTGTTATTGAAAAGTTATTTTTCAACTGAAAATGTATAATTATTCCATTTATGCTTGGAAATTTATCATTTTTAATTAAAAATTCATTCATTTCTTTGAAATTTTTTTCTTTTTTGGTAGAAAATTCATCTTTAAGATTGAAAATTCAAGTATTTGGTTAAAAATTTATATTTTTGTTTGAAAGTTTATCATTTTAGTTGAAAATTCATTTCCTTCACTAAAAATGTAATTAAACTTTTTTTTTTAATTAAAAAAAAAAAAAAATTTCCGATAGAAATTTAATTTAATTCGTAGAAAATTCATCTGTTTGGGTGAAAATTTAACGATTTCATGGAAAATTTACATTATTTGGTTAAATATTCTTTTTTTTTATTAAAAATTAATTTTTTTTACTGAAAATTTATTTATTATATTTTTGGTTAAAAGTTGATTTTTTAGTTAAAAATTTATGTATTCTGTTGGAAGAAATTTTGGTATTTAATTTTTTTCCGAATTTAAAGATGAACTTTTTATTTATTTTTTTTCATTGAGTCGGAAGAGATGCATTTTATTTTATATTGGAAGAGGCAAATTTTTTCTTTTTAACATTTTTATTGAGTTTAGGGGGAGAATTTCTTATTTTCGATTTTTTTTTAATTGGTAGGGGGAAATTTTGTATTTTTAACATTTTCATTGAGTTTGAAAGGAGCAAATTTTGATTATAATTTTTTTCTTTTTGAAAATAGAAGAGGGACATTTTTTTATTTTTAAGATTTTCGTATAGTTGGAAGAAACGAAATTTTGGTTATTTATTTATTTTCTGAATTTTAAGAGAAAATTTTATCTTTTTAGAATTTTTATTGAGTTGAAGGGAAAGAATTTTTTATTTTCAATTTATTTCTAAATTGGAACTGGAAAACTTTTTATTTTTAAAGTTTTTATTGAGCTAGAAGGGAAAAAATGTTGATTTAAATTTTTTCTAAATTCGGAGATGGATTTTTAAAATAAAAATAAAAATTTTAAAGATTTTCATCGAGTTATATGGGAATAAATTTAGGTTTTAATTTTAATTTGTTTTTTTTTTCAAGTCTTCGTAGACATTTTTTTTAAATTAGTACGAAAAACTAAAACCATTTTTACAGGAAAATACAAATAAATACAAGAAATTATGAGATAAATTACCAAAAATTAAAACTTTTGTCTATTTTTTTGGACGAATTTTGTATTTTTTTGTATGTTATTATAGTTTTAATATTTTACAATAAAATATACAAGAATTTACTATTTTTCATCCAAAGTTGTTTTTTTTTACCTAGGTCGGGAAAAAAATCAAAATTTTGATGTAAAAACTGTAAATTCTTGTATATTTTTATATTATATTATATAATAAAATTAAAAATGCAGACAGATTTTCAAAAATATCAAAACGTTTTTTTTTTCACGAAAAAAATACAAATTTCATTACAACTATTTTTCAATACAGCCAATAATTTTGAAGTAAATCAAGAAAATATGTTTTTTCCCTCAAAACAATTTTTTTTCATCGGTATTTTACGCTGCGTCCTAATTTACAGGCCTACCAAAAATTGATTTAAAAAATCTAATTATTTGCTTCTGGAAAATTACGTTTAGGATAAGATTGAGGTAGTAGTTTTAAATTTGCCGCCTTTTTATTAAATGGAAGTTTTGTAGACTATATCATGCAGCGCCATCTGTACGACACTGCAAACGTTTATAACCTATAAAAATTCCTTACCAGCAGCCCCGTGACACTCTGAAATGAAAGTGACGGAAATGTTGAGTACGGCCGAGGGTGGCGCTGGCTGTACTTTTGCCTTATAGTCATGCACTACTGCCAGTCGCATCAGCATTCTAGTATAAAAATGAGTTTAAACATTTCCCAACTCTTTCCCCCTTTTTTAATAATTCCTCTTTTTTCGGTTTTTAGGAAACTTCAGCTTTTTCTCATTTTTTTTTTGCTCAAATGTGAACTGAGTTATTCGTACACAATATGAAAATCCAACCACTTTCCATTGAAAGTCGATTATTTTTAATTGAAAAGTCTACCATTACATTTTTGCTTCAGAATTCATCTCTTCTGGTTAAAAATTCAACTAAAGGTTAAAGATTAAAATAATATTTTAAGATTTAACTATTGTCTTAAAAATTAGTTTTTTGTTTTAATTCCTTTTGAACTAATTTTCTTAACTGAAAATTAAACTAATCCATTTTTGGCTGAAATTTGATAGTTTTTAGTTCAAAAATTCTACTATTAATTTCATTGAGGATTCATCCTTTTTGGTTGAAAATTCAACTACTTGATTGAAAGTTGAACTACTTTTTTGCAAAATAATTGTATTGATTGAAGATTGAACTATTTTGTTGAAAATTAGTTGTTTTTTTTGGGTTGAAAACTACTTTTTTAAATTCAAAATTTAACTATTGTACTTTTTGGCTAAAAATGGATATTTTTTAGTTGAATATTCAACCACCAAATTTTCATTAGGATTTTATTCACCTCCTTAGGTTGAAAATTTAACTACTTGGTTGAAAGTTGAATTACTTTTTTAAACATTCATTTTATAGGTCAAAGATTTAACTATTTTATAGGTCAAAGATTGAACTATTTTGTTGAAAATTCATATTTTTTGCTTTAAAATGAATTTGTTTTCAACTGCAAATTTAACTATTCCATTTTTGGTTGAAAGTTGATCGATTTTAATTGAAAATTCAACAATTTAATTGAACATGTAACTGCTTGGTTGAAAGTTGAACTACTTTGTTAAAAATTCATTTTATTAGTTGGAGATCCATATATTTGGTTGACAATTGAACTGCTTTGTCGAAATTTCATTTTTTTGGTTGAAAATCAATTTTTTCAACTGCAAAATTAACTACTCTATTTTTAGTTTAAAATTCAACTATTGAATTTGTCACTGAGAATTCATCTTTCTTGGTTGAAAATTCAACTACTTGGTTGGAAGTGAACTGCTTTTGTTA
The DNA here is from genome assembly GCA_011634705.1 of Andricus grossulariae. Classification (NCBI taxonomy): domain Eukaryota; kingdom Metazoa; phylum Arthropoda; class Insecta; order Hymenoptera; family Cynipidae; genus Andricus; species Andricus grossulariae. The sequence continues at coordinate 234,789,749 of JAABKJ010007545.1, read as the reverse complement.
AACATTCATTTTATTGGTTGAATATTAAACTTGTTTTCATTCTTTCTGTTTTGGTAAAATAATTCATTTTTTTAATTGTGTAAATAAAACTAGTCCAGTTTTTGTTGAAAATTGATTGTTATTAATTTAAAATTCAGCTATTGGGTTTAAAAATTCAACTGTTTTGTTGAAAATTCATCTTTTTGAATTCGACTATTTTTAATTTAAAATTGAAATTTTTTTTTTTTAAATGATGATTGTTTCATGAGAGTCTGTATTAATGAGTAATGCATTTTCTGCATTGAAATTTGAATTCGAGTTGGTGCATCGAGTTCAGTCAAATTAATGTCTTTTTTATTGAAAATTCAACTACTTGGTTGATCTACTTCATTGTTAAAAATCCATATTTTTGTTGAACATTCAGCATTTTAGTTGAAAACTCTACTATTTTGTAAAAAATGTAATTCTTTTCCTAAAGATTAAATCATTTTGTTTAAAGTTTAATTTTTTTGCTAAAAATTGTACTGTTTTGTTGAAAATTCGTCTTTTTAGATAGAAAATTCGTCCTTTTTTATTGAAAATTCGAATTTTTTCTTAAAAATTTGTCTTTGTAGGTTGAAAATTCAACCATTTATTTGAAAAATCAACTTACTTAGAGGTTGAAAAAATTGGTTGAAAACGATTTGGTTGAAATTTTGTCCTTGGAGGTTGAAAATTAAACTACTGGATTAACAATTCGTCTCTTTTGCATGAAAGTTTAACTATTTGGTTATAAATGCAAGTGTTTGGTTGATAATTTTCAACAAAAAAGTTTATTTTCAATAAAGGAAGATGAATTCGCAACGAAAAATATAATAGTCGATATTTAAACTAAAAAACATCTGTAAGCAAAAAATGATTTTTTAACAAAGTAGTTCAATTTTCAACCAAGTAGTCGACTTTTCAACCAAAAAAGATAAATTTTCAACGAAAAATATAATAGTTGATATTTCAATCGAAAGAGTTTTATTTTAAACAAAAAAAATGCAATAAAATAGTGAAATTTCCCACAACAAAAATTATACTTTAGCAAAGTAGTTTCACCTTCAGCCAAATAGTTGAATTTTCAACCAAAAAAGATTAGAATTTAAAATTAAGAAAAAAACAGTTAAATTCAACCCCAAAGAAAACTTGTTAACAATTCAAACAGTAGAATTTTGAGTTGAAGTATTAATTTAAAAAAAATAAATAAATAAATTTACAAAAAAAAAATAGTTAAATTTCTAACCAGAAAGATGAATCTTTACTAAAAAAATGAATTTTTAAGAAATAGTTCAATGTTCAATCAAGTAGTTAAATTTTCAACTAAAAACGACAAATTTTCAACAAAATATTTGAATTCTCAACCAAAAAATATTTTCTACCAAAAAAATTGAATTTGCAATAAAAAGAGATGAATTTTCTCTCCAACAAATTCTAATTTTCAACAAAATAATTCAATTTTCGACCAAAAAAATATTTGTTTAACAAAACAGTTAAATGCATGACAAAAAATGAAATTTTCAACAAAATGGTTGCATTTTTAACCAAATAGTTGATTTTTAAACTAATAAAGATCAATTCGAAACGAAAAATATAATAGTTGAATTTTTAACCAAAAGAGATTAATTATGGAGCAGAAATATAATAGTCTACTTTTCAACCAAAAATAATTTGCTATTTATACAACTGTTCCGTTTAGGAAAACATCTATAAAAGATAAGCAAAAATTGATTTCCGCCCAATTCTGCAAATAAAGATGAAGCCGCAAAAACAAACAATGAGATGGTATTTTTGCCTCGCCGTCATTATTTTCAGCAAATACGGATGTAAAAGTCTCTTATTGGGCAAGAATATTTTCCTCAAAATGAAAAATGAAACTGACATTACAGAAGAATTTTGTTGTAATGCGGGACGTAAAACGAACGAGATCAACATTCATTAGTTAGCGAGAAAAGGATGATAATTTTCGTCACGATAATAATTTATATTTTTCTGGAAAACCTTCATGTAACGAACAAACTCTAATGTAAGCGATTTAATAACTACATCAGATTTCCTGGGTATAGTTCGGAAAAGGTGACCCAGGAGTATTGACATGATACTAGTCCCTAGATGTTTCTTTTGCATCCCAATCAAATATTGTGAATGAATTTTCTCGACTGGTCAACAGAAATTAATTTATTAACATTTTTGTTCAGAAAAATAAAATAATTTTGTTGATTTGGTTGTTTGTGGAACGCTGATATCGGATGGCAGTAGTACAAGACAGTCAGCACAAGGCCCGAAACAGCATTCTATAAAAAAACCAGACATGAAAACTTTGCAAAGCATGATAAACAAACTAAGCTTCCAATGGAATCGTTTTTTTCGTTTATCGATTGGACAAAGGTGTTTTTTATATAGGACGCTTAGTTTGTTTATAACAATTGAAGAACATTGTAAAATAATGTAATTGTTTAAACAAGGGGCACCTAGATATTTTGGAGGGGAATCCAGAGGTGTTTTCGGTTTTCGAATTTTCCTCATTCCAGTCTCATCTTATTTTCAAGAATAAGTAAAACCATAATTTTATTCGTAAGTATAATTTTATAATATAGGCCTGGGCTGTTTTTTTGTGTGCAGAATTTAACTTCAGGAAGATGTGGACGTTCTTTAGACATAAAACGAAAATCATTTGTGAGGTCCCTGTGTCAAAAATCATCTTTTGGAGATTGTTTGTGGAATTTTTTTTAGTATATGCAAATTTTGGAAACTGGGTGTCATTATTCTTAAAAAATAAAGTCCATAAGGTATACATTTATACGCCTTCATAGAACGACAAAATTGAATGCTTTAACATTCAATTATTTATTCGTTGTATATTTATTATTTGTGACATTATAATTGTGCTGTGTATTGTAATAAGTACAAACGATTTCATGGGTTTAATTCGGAAAAGGTCTTCCATGAATATTGACTTGATACACGGTGTCTGTGGGGGTTCCTTTTGCATCCCAATGAAATGTTGTAAAAAGATTTTCACCGCAGGTCAAAAGCAATTAAGTTATTACTTATTAATATTTTTTGTTCAAAAAGATATATTTTTTAATTCTGTTGTTTATAGAATGATGATGCGACTGGCAGTAGTACAAGGCAGTCAGTATAAGGCCACGTCAGCATTCCACAGAACATGAATTTGAAAATGTCACATAACATATGACCACTTTTTACCCCGTTTTTCAAATACTTTTTTATATGTACCTGAAGCTTATAAAATTCTAACATGTGACATCAAACCTTGAGAATCTGTCTCGCGCCACTTTTATCTTAATTAGTAGTCGTGAATTAAACTTATGACTTTAACTTGAAACAATGAAGATTGTTATGGGCGCTCTATTGCTCACATTAGTGATTTTTTTCAATTTTATCCGTAAGTATATTGGCATAATATAATCCGAGGCTAAATGAACGGAAGCATGGTATTAAATACACAGTGAGCCTCGACAAATTTCAACATCACAGTCTGCACTCGCTGTTGAAAATTGGAATATTTCGTTAAATTTTTTTTTTTTTTTTTTTTGAGAATTAAAGACTTCTGATTACGAATATCTTGGTTTATAAAACTATTCTTAGTACCTCCGAGCAAGAATAAAACTTTTTTTCCTCCACTCAGAAAAATTTCCTCTTGTGTCACAAGGATGCTTCTTGACACAAATGGAACTCCTATTAAATTTAAAGTTGAAAGAAATTTCATTTATCTCAAGAAGAATTTTTTTGCACCAAACATTATCCTTTTGCGACAAACTTTACCGAATCTTGCAACCAAATAATTCTGTTTGTGTAAAAAATATATTCAAGTAGTTCAAAACAAAACAGTTACAAACAAATGATTTTTTAACAAAATGGACATATTTGCACAGTTATACCACAGAATCTATTGCTCACAAAAATTTAAAAGTTCTACATTATCTATGCATTCCATCTGAAAAATCATCCAGGCCAACCAGTGCCATAATTTTCTCTAAAACTGTTTCAAAACCTATACCTGCCATTAATAACATTATTTGTTCTTCATCAGCTCTCTTGCTTAATAATTTATCAAAAAAATTATAAATAAAAAGCCTCAATGACCAGAATTGATTTTAAAAAAATTGATTAATCTTTGATACAAGATAAGAATTTTTATTTTCGTGACATCTTCTTGTAGGATGAGCCATTCTTTATTCACAGACTTTTAGGCAATATATTTTTCATAAATTCAAGCTTTCTTGAATAATTTGAATTTTCCATGGAGAACTGGACAAATTTAGAACCGACAAAAATTTTGAAAATCGAAAACAGAACTCTCTTGAAAAGTATCGCTTGCAGAGCCTGAATCGAATATGTATGATTAATTTGGAGCCCATTGATTTATAGTCACTTTAATATTGTAAAAATCCTTTTTTTCTTACTTTGTTCAAATAATTATAGGCAAAAAATTAAGTTTCCACTATTGAATTAGTGTTTTATCTCGACTACTCAAATTATTAATTTTCTACTTATTTTTAGTGGCTCACTTGTCGCTAATCGAATCTGTAAAATTTCACTAGAAATTAGTTAAATTATAGCAATTTGGATTCAAAGAGCAAAACAGCTTTAGAACTAAAATATACTTTTTCAAGCTCTCAAGCTGATACTTATTCCCCTTGTGCCTTATTAAAAAAATAGATTATTTTGGAATTTTTTAAATTAATTTCTGGCACAATATACAACTTTTTGCTCTCGTGACATTTCCTCGTACAGCAATGAAATGCGGGGTTTTAAAACTAATTAACTCACTGCCTATTATAAAGTAAAGAAAAAAACAAGAACGAAACTTTTAAATTATACAAACACATCGGAGCTGCCATTTTATTTTATTTTTGAAAATTTGGATTTCAAATTCAAAAGCAGCGTCTTGAGAAGTGTGTGTACAGAGGGAAAAACTGCTTACTTTATTAATTTTAGTGTAAGATGAAATTTTCGAATGTTCAGGTTAGATGAGTTTATAATTAAAAAATTTCATTCTACGCAAAAATTATTAAATGAAGCAGCTTTTCCGTCTGCATGCGCACTTTTGTTTAAAAAACGAGTCTGTGCTATAACCAAAAAAATGAAAATCTGTGTCGTTCTATGGAGTTGAAAAGTTGTTCATAAGATATAATGTACATCTGATCCACATAACGACAAGTTTTTATTTAACGCTTCAACCTTCAATTTGTTTATAGTTGTATTTTATTTATTTGAAAAATATCGACTAATTCTTCCAAATCGTTGAAATTGCTAACAGCAACTTTTTCAGTGTAAAAAACTTCATAAATGTCAATTTTTCTCTTACAGGATTGAGTGTGCAGAGGGAAGATGACGAAAATAATATTCTTCGTCCCCGCCCAATGGGTGGGCCTCGCATTTTTCTACAAACAGGAATCTCCACCAGCCACAAGTAATGATCGTCACACAACGATCCCAAACAATCGTATAGAATGTTCATATGCCACACAAGCTGGTATTAAAAACATACGTGATGAACACAACGTTGTTTTCCAGTACGAGACCAAGTTTAGTGATCCTGAAGATCATCGTCTTGCAAGAAATTTGTATGGTGAGATGCTGTATGCGGACACTAGTCTACATAGGCACTCTCCACCACCATCATCATCATCACCACCACCACCAAAACTACCATCCACCAGCAGCACTATTCAAGAAAAAAATTATGCAGATGCTTTGAAACCATTGAGTCCCGCCAAAAATAGAAATAAAGGGAAGAAGATGAATTATTATGAATAATATGGACAATGATAAACAAAGAAGCGGCAACGGGGTTTTCAAGAAAATCCTAGAAGAAGATGGTGATGTCCTTTGAAATCTCAAGAAATGTTTAATTAGTAAATCTGATAAAGGTCAAATTTCGGTAGCTATGCAAAAAGATGAGTGTGAAGTAGATTTAACCATCATGTTATCGGACACAAAAACTTATTAACTTATCTAAAGACCCGACACAGGAAATTCAAACTAAAGTTAATGATGAATGAATGGCTTTCGACTTACGGTATTCTTGGTCAATTTTTACAGTATTGGGGGATGTTTTGGGATGTGTTCTATATGCGTTAGGGGGATGAAAGTTTTTTGGCATGTTTTTTGTGCATCCAGTAAAATAACTGTATGTAAGAAAAATGCAGCCTTACGACTTATTGTATTTTTGGTGAATTTTGTAAGTGTTAGGGGATAAATTGGGGTGTGTTCCATATTATCTAAGGGGTAAACTTTTTAAGAAATCTTTGCGCATCGAATTAAAGAACTTTGTGCAAGAAAATTTCAAACTTTCGATTTGTTGTACTTTTGGTTAATTTTTTAAGTGTTAATTGGGGTTTGTTCCACATGATTCCTAATGACAACAGAAAATGTAATACATAATATCAGGAATTCTTTAACTATAATGTTTAAATTTAAAAGCAAAATTAAATAATTATGCAACGACAATGTTTTTTGAAAAGTTTATATTTTTCAAATGTGACTTTTGAAATGATTTTACTTCCACAGCAATAATTGTCGAAGATAACAGAAAACTAAATATATTTGAATCAAAAAAATTAAATAAAAAATTGTTTCAAAAACAAAAATTTTTTTTAAAGCATGATTTCTATAATAAAAATTCAAGAAAACCATCTTTCATCAAACGTACGTCGTTGAAAAAAATTTTAAAGAAAAAATTGTTTAGGGGACATTCACAAAATACGTCAAGTGTAATGGAAAATGCATCACGCAGTGGGGGGGGGGGGTGTTTAAAGTTCCGGAAAAATGTATCACGTATTTTGTGAATAGCCCCTTAAATGCAGTGTTTCTTGACAGTTTGCAGCCTTACTACTGTGTAAAATTTGTACATCAACTCTTCGTTGATAAGGGGGGGTGGATGGCTAAAAGAATATTTTAATCATTATTTAACTACAAGGTTTATCTTATAATTTCGTATTTTTATTACAGCGCGATTTTCAAGAGACTAAAATTGTTCTTTCACATATATAATCCTCATGATAACAGAGTTCTTCGACTGCATTGTTTTTTGGACATCTTTAAACAATTATTTCAAAATTTGTTAAAAAAATGCACTTCATTGTAATTGTTTTTTCATTAATTGTACTCGGTAAAAAAATGTTTTAAGAATATTGGAAGATTTATTAATGGTTATTAATCAAATTAAATAAATTTGTAATCTGAAATTTGTAAATTGTAAAACTGCATACCTACAAGACATTATGTACTTTTCACAGATTGAACAAAATTATGTAATATTATTGAATAGGAACACTATTGATTGAAAATTTTTCTTACGTCACTTTATTTTAATTAATTCTTTATTATAATTTAATTAGGAAGAAAATGACCTGAAATAAAATTGAATCCCTAGTTTTTTCTGTGCAAATGTTAAGGCTAAGATATCACGCAAAATTTCAACTAGTAAGTCAGCGATACCATTACATATTTTTGAAATTCAAAGTCTAAAGAAGTGATGTATTTTTTACATTTTCAGCGTTTCGAATTCAACAATTATAGGAGCAATTATTAGCAGTCGAACGAAATTCTTAATTGAAACAAATTTGAAATTGCAGCGTTAAAAATTGAACAATTTAACAAATAAAATTTGAAGAAATATCTATAATTGTAAGTATAAAAAATTGACAGCTATTAAAACTAATTGTTCATAATTCAACATTTTTAATTTCAAAGTTGTCAACATTTAGTCATGCTAAACGTCAAGATTTCAAAATTAAGCAATGAAAAAATGTTAAGCCTTAAAAATAAAACCAATAAATAGTAAAATTAAAAAATGGAGCTAAACCTCTAAATATATTTAAATATTCCGCGTTTCTTCAGCATTCATTCAAAATCAACCATTTCAAGATTTTACGCGCTCAGCAGACTTGTTCCTGCTTACGAGCAAAACAGCTTAATTGCTCATAAAACTTCTCGAAATGATTCCGGCGGGGAGAAGTTTCCCGTAATGAATCCGTAAGTCAGTTCGAGCCAATCATCTCAGTAAAGAATCGTGGTCCAATAAAGAAAGACGCTTTGCAATTATTATCCACTTCTTTTATATCTCATGAACTTAAAGATTTTTTGGCATACTAGAGAACCATCAATAAATCTATCGAACGCAGGTACAAGCCTTGATCGATATTTCACTCATGGCCATTTACCAAGAAGCGGTAACAGGAGGAAGAGTGCGTATATATAAATGGCAGGCTATTGTGCGTTCGAATGCAAAAGCTTCTGGATAAATAGGATCGATAAGCTCTTGATTTATGACTCCAAAACTTTTTTCAGGCTACCCACAAAAAGAATCGAATGTCAGGGCTCGATAGGAAATTGGAAAATTTGATGAGATCTTTCACATCAGCTAGATTTACAACGTACAATAAACAAACACAAAAGTATCCAGGCTATTGTGAAAGAGAATTCCAATCTGGTACTTCTTAGCTGTCTGCCGAAGTTTCATACAAATTTGGAATAAAAATTGCCCTTTTTTTATAGGCAAGTTTTTCATTTGCATGAAACGTGGAATGGTAAGCACTTGACAAAATTAAATCGTCGCGTGTAAGAATCCTGAGAGTATATCGAGTCTAGTTAATTCGTCTCGGGAAATTCCACGCCGTAAATTCTCGGAGGACCTGAAAAAATAGAGACATGCGAACTTGTGACATGTGAATTCTGTACTCAGTTTAGGATGAGCAGGCGAACAGGAAACATCGTTAAAAAATACTGCAAAGAGTAATAAAATCCTTCTGCTAAACAAGTTAAAAATATAAAATAAAAGGCACTGATTATCTTTTGAAACCAAAAAAATTTGAGCAAAAAATATGAGGATAAAGAAGATATTTTTAAAATTGTGGGTAGTGTTACGTTTGTGAGACAGTGGATACAGAATTACGTTATTATCTTCTTGTAGTACCAACCAATCATCATCAGTAATCATCATCAATCATTAGCATCATCCATGAAATTGTATGGATCATTTCATTTTGGAAACAAACGAGATAAACACAGAAAAATACAACGGAAAGATCTTCTTATTTCGCAATTAACCAATTACTGTAGAACATTAAGCAACATCAGTAACATCCGGATAGTTAGCAGATTATTATTTCACTAAACTAGGAAACAAAAATCTAATAACTATGCGTCGAGAAGATGATGTCATAACAAATCCGAACAACCTCTTCAAAGAACAAATGATGCCCCTTCTTCGAAACATGACGCTAAAAGAAATTCCAGTGGATATCGAAATCAAAGTAATAATGAACCATCTTCTGCTGATCTTAGGAATTGCTTTAAATTTGTTAATAATAATAGTAATTATCTTTAACAGTTCCATGCACAAATCCACTAGTTGCTACATCCTAAGCCTCGTCTTATCCAACTTAATTCTCCTCCTAGATACTTTGCGAAATGTTCTAGCATGGTGGTACAACATTCAAATGAATTTGGACCTACAATTTATCACTGATGTGACTTTTAAGGCATCAATCTTGACTTTAGTGATGCTCACTATCGACAGATACCTCTTAATCTTTAGTACAAATTCGGTATCGATATACAATTCTATAAGCATAACTGTTCCAAAACTCAAGACTGCTGCAAAGAGTGTTATAATTATATGGATCATGATATCCATGACCACTGCTATGGAACTTCATCTCTATGTTCAATTCGAATGGGAAGTACCCTACAAACATAATTTTGACCCAGCCATTCAGATTTTTGTGATTTCTACCTTCATTTTTCTCTTTTTACCATTGGTGCTCATTCTTTTTTTGGGAAGTATAATGGCCTATGAATTAGAGAAACTTAGACTGATTGGTGAGATTAGCAAGAAGGATGTAGAGAGTCTTCAACTTCTAGGTGTGTCTTAACCCAAGTAAACATAGTCCAGAAGTTTTTCATTTTAGAATTGATTTTTTTCCAACTTTTAGCACCTGACGAAAAATAAAATGATTTCAGCTGGCCTTATGATTGGATTTTTTATGACCATGGTGCCGTTTCGAGTAGCCTTAACTTTAGCCTATACGTTTCCAAAACTTTGTTGCTCGTATGAAAACCTCAGAGTTTACGTCACCATAGTTAAAGGAACGATTATCATTGTTCCTGCCATTTGTTTCACTACTTCCAAGCAAATGCGTAAAGCTTTCAAGGTTTGTTAAACAAGGATCATAACTCTCGATGTTCTACATTTTTAGTAAGAAATAACAAAAAGTAAAGTGATAATAATTTTTCAGGATACTATTTTGTGTTGTCAATGTCGCTTCAAAGAGGCTGCAAGACCCTGCTATTGAATTTGTATCGAGAAGATTGATTGCGAAAGCAGATACTGAGTTAAGGAAATGCAAGCCGTGTCGTGTAGCATTTTTAAGAGCATGAATATTTAATTCGTGAAACTTCAGTCAATTTATCACTGTAAAGTAAAAGAGGGAGTTGACAATAGACTTTGTGCAGTACGATAGTCGGCTCTATTTGTTCCTCGATTATGTATTCCTCTCAGAATCGACCCTTTCAGCATCCACGAGGGGATTTTATCCAAAGAAACACGCTTACCAACCGAGGAAGCATTGAAGGAAGATGCGTCGTACGTGCTCTCTGGAGACACCGCGAAACAGGAAATCAGTGGAGTGGAAAGTAGCCATCGCCAGACAGGACTTCCGGTTAGAAGGTCCTACATTGTCCTTCGGCCATTTCAATTTTGCAGAAAATCTCTTCATACAAGGTGGCAATATAAATTCGTGTTTCAGAGGTATTTAAATTTGAGTAACTTAAGGCATTAACAAGGATCAGAACGAAAGAGAGATTTTATTTTTATGATGATTTCACTTAATGTTAATTACAGACTTCATAGCCCAAAATGCTATCAAAACAGGGGCAAATAGGGTGATTTCTCACGGAAATAGGAAAATAAATTCTTTTAAATAAAATTAACGCATAGGTACCATATTAAATAAAATATGTGAAGCTTAAGATTTCAAGTCAAAATATATTGAATTTCCAACCAAAATCTTGCATTTACAACTAAATAGTTTAAATTTCAAGCAAAAGAGACAACTTCCAAGAAAAACAGTTGAATTTTTAACCAAATAGATTAATCTTCAACCAACAAAGACCATTTTTCAAACAAATGGCCGAATTAAAAAAAATATTATAAATTTCAACCAAGAACAGTTGCATTTTTACCCAAATAGTTGAATATTTAGGCCAAAAAGACGAATTCTTTAGAAGACAGTTTAAGTTTCAATTAGGAAAGGAAAACTTATAATCAAGAACTTTTCTACCAAAAAGATGAATTTTCAAACAAATGGTCGATTTAAAAAAAATTTAACTTCAATCAAAAACAATTTAATTTTTTCAATTTTTTCAAATATGAAAGATACATTTTCAAACAAAGACATCAACAGTTTAACTAAAATGATGAATCTTAAACAAATAAAACTAATTCAGAACAAAAATTTAATAGCTGATATTTCCACAACAACAAAATTTTAATTTTTAATGAAAAACCATTGAATTCAACCAAAAAAGAAGAATTTTCAAAATCTCATACAAAGAAGATTAATTTTTAACGAAGCAATTGCATTCTGAAAATGAATTTTTAACCAAAAAGAAAACGAATTTTCAACAAAATGGTTAAATCTTCAAGCGATAAAATGAATTTTTAACAAAGCAGTTCAATTCACAATCAAGTAGTTGATTTTTTACCAAAAAGATGTATTTTTAATAAAATAGTTAATTTTTCAACCAAATAATTAAATTTTGAACCAAATAGTAGAATTTTTACCCAAAAGACATGAATTCTGAACCAAAAATATAATAGTAGGCTTTTCAATTAAAAATAATTAACATTCAACGAAAAATAGTTGGATTTTCTTGTTGGATTCTATTAATTCAGTTCGCATTTAAGCGAAAGAAACGAGAAAAAAAGGAAATTTCTTGAAAACAGGAGAAAAAAGATAAATTAAAAAAAAGATAAATGAAAAAAAAATGGTTATAAGGGAAAGAGTGTGAAGTCTATAATTAATTTTTCATCGAGTTCTTTGAATCATCTGATTATGTAGTTAAATAAATTAAAATTTATATAAATAGTTAGGCCAACCGAATATTTGCATTTTGAACCGAATAATTGAATTTTCAACCTACATAGACCGAACAATCCTGTTGTTTAGGACAGCTGTAAAGATCTTATACAGTGTGTTCAAACAAGTTATTGGCCTGTAATTCTATGGATTGGACATGTTGCCTTTTTTCGGTAGGAGTATAGTGCGTCCTAACACCAGCCACGTCGGAATTGGCACCTGCGACTTAAAATATGAGGTGAATATGCGGTCCAAACTTTCGTGTGTGAGAAGTAATCTTCTACCAACAAAAGTTCTTGATAAAATCTGGTCCAGCACCGGAAAAGTTCCTCGTGCCTCCAAGCGTTTTTTTCACCTCTTCGGCAGTGATTGATGGACATTCCTCTTCAGATTTTTTGAGGTTGTCGCAAAATTCCTTGAAGCGGATGATATCGGCAGTATCTTCTTTCAACTTTAGTGTTTTCAGGATCTTGTATACCTCTCTCCAAAACGTATCTACCTCATCGGGCTGAGGTAGATTTTTGACAGAAACAGGGCGTTCACTGAAGAGGCGAGATGGGTCAGCGAGAAACTTTTGATTCTCCCTGGTCCATTTCTCCCTCTTTTGTATTGTCCTCCTTGCGTCAGATAACAGATGTACTCTGTCAACAATATGCTGCTTGATTGTTAGCAGCTTTGACTTGTTCAGTGTGTGATTCAAGATCCTCAGCTTTTGGGCAAACTTTCCAACCCTTATCGTGAATGGTCTACCAGATGTTATGTAGTCAATCACACATGGGACACGGGACGCATTCTGTCTTGCCCATCCAATCTTCTTGTTCAGTTGATGCAAGCGTCTTCTTGTCTTTTGTTATCGTTGGTTTGAGCCTTCGATTTGAATCAGCCAAAGCTCTCGCTGCCCCATAAACTGAGCAATTGGTGGTCCAGACGTCGGACGCTTGCGAGATTTCTCCACGAACAGAGGCATCCATTTCAGCCAGTTCTTGGGGCTTAGGAGGAGCTTGCATGTTAATGTCCCTTCTTGTCCTGAAATCGTGATCATCTCTCAGAAGGTGCCTGCTTTCCACGGTTGGTATTACACACACAGAGTATGCATACGCGCCATAAAGCCTAGATGAACAGGGATGATGCTGGCATCGTAGCAGTCTAGCAAGGCATCCTTGAGTTGATTCGTCCACACAATGTGGTCGTTTCGCCGGTTTTTCGTCGTCTTTCCATCTAAATTATTTTCAGCACCCCGAACTCTAGGATGATCGGCATTGTTTGCCGACCCATTGTCCGGTGCTCTGCGCGTTCGATCGTTTTGAACCGCATCTACAACTTTTTATTGTTTTGGTGGTGTCATTGTTGTTCCCACGAGCAGCTAGGAAAAGGGTTTGTCCGTCCTTGTGGAGCCCCGCGTACAAGGATAAGGCTGCATACTCTGAAAGGTCGCCCGTTATCCCAGAGTCACCGTTTAAGACACCTCACACAGGTGCCATTCAGCTTTCGGCACGATTGCTACGCCTCCGCTTGGGGGTTATTCCTTCGGGAGCATCCCTGGACAATTGTACGCGACTGCTTATTAATTATTGTAACCATATTCAGCAGAAGCCCATCGAAGTATCTAAAAAAAATACGCATCCTATGAAAAAATATTCATAACGAAAACTTTTTATTTTCGAGGGGGAAAAGCGACTTTGAACAAATTTACCCCACCCCACCCCCAAGGAGGCAGGGGGATAACTTCGTAATTTCAAATGGGAGCCCCAATTTTTTATCACAGATGCAGATTCTCCTTTATGAAATACGTAAGTTTTATTCAAAAAATATTTTTTGATTGGCGAAACACTCCCTACCTGGATGAATAAACAGAAGTAGAATGAAGTAAGGGATAATATGTCCTCTTGTGATATTCGCAAACTTTAAATGTCATTTTCTGTAGTAACTACTAACTTTATGGCTCATTTTTTAACTTGGACGGTTCGATTTTTCTTAGAAATATATGTAATTTATGTTACATATGACTACGTTTCCATTCTTTCCTTGCGGCTTCCATATATAATTATAAGTTGAATTAATTTATTGGTTAGAAAATACTTAATAATCGTTTAATACTTAAATTACAGGCTACTATTCTAGTTGTGTACCATCCTACGGCAATATACCCCGGATTTCAAGCAACTGTTCACGCAGGCAATGTTAGACAAACCTGCATATTTGAAGGTATAATGGAGATAAAAGACCATGGACTCCAAAGTAATGAAACAGCTTCAGTGCTACTTAGATTTGTGTGCCATCCGGAATATCTTCACGTTGGAATGAGGCTTCTGCTCCGGGAAGGAAGAGCCAAAGCAATTGGGAAAATTACACAAATATTTCCCCTGATAGGATCGCAAAATACGACCCAGTAATCCCCAGACGTCTTTTCAGTTGTGTGGAAGTGAAAGGAGTCTCAAGAAAAATACAAGTTTTTTGTTTTTGTTTTTCTCCTTTATTTAAAAATACCTTTGTTCGAGAAAGGTAATAATTAAATAGCAATGTGAGGATCAATAGATTTGGACCGTTCTCGATTTTTTTAACTCACGATAGTGCGACAATTTATAATTTGCGTATTAGCAACTACGAATTATAACTTGAATATAGAAAGAACTTCCATTTGGCTGTTATAGCACTTTTGTGCTTTTGCACTATAAGTATACTTTCTTTTAAAAATTTAAATAATTTTAAACGAGTCCAATAGTGATATGTGACAACGACTTTACCGCTAAAATAGTGTAAATATGACTTCAGTTACCATCCTATTGAACTAAATAATACAAGGAGAGCTATGTGCACAATCGACGGATTGATATTTATTTATTTATTTACATTGATAAATGATTGATAAAAATGTATATTCTTTGTTTTCTCAAGGGAGTGTTTTAGATAATTTAGCTGAGATTAAAGTCTCGTACTGGGTACTTGATTAGTTAAAAAATGTCCTGTATAGAATTAAATGATATTTTTTTAATTACAGAAGTAATTGATTTAAGCTTGGCAGTTTTTATTCGATTCCGGCTTACAATTTATAATACAAAAGTTGTGCACGTTCGTCTGAAAATGGATTCAAATTTTTAACAGTTTAAGCCCAAAACGAACGAATTTAGAACTTCCGATAACCGAAAACATGGGATCTTTTCAGAAGGACACACGCACAGGGTCGCCAGAACGTTTCGATAGTGGGTGTTGAGTTGTTCAAGCTAAAGTGTCATAGTAACCGCTTTTTCGAGTGTTTTCGGACATTGCCGTAAAAGCATGAAAATTTACCGTGTTGAATTCCTCATGGGTAATTTCCACGCGTGTTTAGCTCTAAACACACATAACAGGTCTTCCGACGCCCCTGCATACGAAGTTTACTTCTTAATTTAAATTTGTATTGAATACTAGAATCTTAATAATTGAGAATTTGACTCAGGGCGGATAAATCTAATTTCATTAATATTATTTTGACTTATTCAAGTCCACAACGGGAGATCAACTTCTTGATGGATGTCTGTAATATAGAAGCTTTTATTACTAAAAATTCTTCTTCATAGCAAAATCAAGGATGTTATTTTTGTAAATTTCCAATTTAACATAATTGGTGTTAATAAATTATTCACATAAAAACTGCTCCATGCAATAAGTTTGGGTAAGTCCGTGTAAAGAATCAGGTTTAGATTGCTCCGCATATGGAATCAAGTCCATTTTGATCGATTTTGACTTTTTGTAACAAAATAAACAAGCAGGTCGTTCTGTAGCATTTAACAAAATATTATGGAATTCTATGGAATAATTTAAGAGAAATAAAGTACAATAAAATTAGTCACTTTCTTCGATTTCCGTCTTATACTACAGCATATCTTTATTTTCCAAAATTTCTGACAGTGTTGGCATATGTTCAACACACGAAATTAGCAGAAATTCGTGCTTATTATGTCTGCAGTAATGTGTGATGTTAATTTTCAAACAAAAGGTCGGCTTTGCGTTAAGTTTTGTTATTTTATTAATAATAATATTTACTTGAAAACTAATCAAATTACATAAGACGCCCCGGTAGAAACCAGATTAGTCTTCTATACGGGTCTATCCGTGCTCTATACGTAGAATTATTTGCAATCCGGAAATTTTACGGATTTATCCGGGTTCTATCAGGGAGACCTGACCAATCCTGTATATTAGTAGAGACCACAGTGATCATCTATCCGGGTTTATCCGGGACGCGGAACCAGAAATTATTTTTGTCTAAGTCAAAACGATAATTTACCCGGATCTATCCGGGACTTATGTGAGACACGGAAACAAAAATTCATTTCCTCTAAGTTCAGAAAAAGCGTTTATCTGGGACCTATCTGGGAGTTTACCGTTGAAAAAAGAAACAAGTTCTACAGTTAATGTTTATCCGGGTCTAACCGGGACTTATTTGGACACAGAAATAAAAATTCATTTCCTCGAAATTCAAATGAAGCATCTGTCCGGGTCTATCCGGGATCTATCTGGGAGTTTACCGTTGAAAAAGAAACAAGTTCTACAGTTTATGTTTATCCGGGTCTACCCGGGACTTATTTGGGATACAGAAACAAAAATTCATTTCCTCCAAGTTCAAATGAAGCATCTGTCCGGGTCTATCTGGGACCTATCTGGGAGTTTACTGTTGAAAAAAGAAACAAGTTCTACACTTTACGTTTATTCGGGTCTATCTGGGACCTATTCGGGACACGAAAGCAGATATTCATTTCCTCTTAAATCAAATGAAGCGTCTATCCAGGTGTATCCGGGATATATCTGGGAGCTTACCGTAGAAAAAAGAAACAATTTCTACAGTTTATGTTTATCCGGGTCTATCCGGGACATATTTGGGACACGGAGACAAAAATTCATTTCCTCGAAGTTCAAATGAAGCGTCTATGGAAACATATGCGGGATCTGACCGGTAGTTTTTGAATCGACAAATTAGAAAGTCGCGCAATGTACGCTTAACGTGGTCCATCCTGGACCTATCCGGGACGTGGAACCAGAATTTTATTTCCTGTGTAGTCAAAATGGTTGTCTGTCCACGTCTATCCGAGCAGAATCTGGGAATATTTGCAACGATAAAGAGATCAAGTCCGATAAAGTATGTTTTATCGGGTCTATCGGAGACCTATCCGAGACGTGGAACCAGAAATTTCAGCTGTAATGTCAAATAGCTGAAACTTTTTCGCTCTATATATCATTCGTATGAATATCTAGCTTCTCTTGAAACGCATTTACATTTATGCATATATTAATAACTACCCTTTTAATTTAGGTGTAAAGTCGTAATTATACTGATTAATAGCTTATAATTAGGAGAACATTCTGCACAAGAATCAATCGAGTTTTCATCAGGACTTAAAATGTAAACGAAAGTGCTCTTGGATCCCCGGATATCGGTTTAATGTTCATTAGAGAGGCCCAAAAACGTGCTTCGAGCTAGAGGGCAAGAGAGTGCATTTTCAAGTGCCACCGGGCACTTGAAAATCCCAATATTTAACATGGGAAAATTTGGGATTTTCGAAAAATTGAATTGATACTTCACCGTTTCATCGAAAGTTGCCAAATTTTTCAGGGATTGAAGAGGAGTGTCTACGAAATAAAACCATATCATAAAATGTTATTATTACCCCCCCCCCCTAAACGCACCCTCCACAAACGCAACACTCCAAATATGCCCCGAAAAAAAAAAAACTACATTTTTACGTATTATTGTTCATTTTCAGCATTTTCTGCCATCTTTTTAATACAAATAAATACTAATGGACAATTTAAATATTGCTTATGACTTGTTAAACAATTTTTAATTGTTTAAACAAATGTAACTTATTAAAAAAATTATTTTTCAGGAGTTGAATTGGAGCGGGTATCGGAGTGCACGCGTCTCGCGACAAGCTGAGTGAAATTTACACACAAAAACAGCAATTCAGGATCGGACAGGGCCAGTTACCAAAATTACTGATAGGCGGGAAGGGGAAGTGTACTCGTGAGTGTTATCTCAAAAGGGACTGTAGTGAAAAGCTACGAAAGTCTTTGGAAGTATTCAATGTGTGGTAGGGGTTAGGAAGCACATTGGCGGGGACAAAAAGCAGGTGCCGGTGGTATCCAGCAGGGGTCAACAGTGTGCAGTCAATCTAACACACATCAAAGTGAACAGTTGGCGCAAGGGCCAGAAAAGATGGGTCTACCGACGGAAGTGAGAATTACGCAAAACAAGTAGGGCAGTGGAATAAATGATATGGGAGGGGAAGAAATTGAGCAGGAGAGGGGTGAGAAAAAGGGGACAAAAGAAAGAGTACGTGAAAATGAGAAGAAGTCGTATTTAGAAACCTTGATAGAAAGAAAAAGGGCGAGCTGGTGCGAAAAAAAAAGATTAAACCGGACATGGATGATATAAAGAAGAGACTAGAGAAATTAAATAACAAGAGAAGAGTGGGGCTGGAGCTAATACAGGATGAACAAGAAATCCAAGTCGCAGAACAGGAACTTAGGGAATCGACAGAAGTTTCCGAAAGGCTAATAAGGAGAGTGGATAGTGTGGAGAGTATGCGGAGGGAGTGGGAAAACGGGGATTCAGTTGTGAGTGGTGAAAGAAAAAAGAGTGAGGACAATAGTGAAGGAAAAAGTGGGAATCAGAGTGGAGCACAAGAAGGGGAATAACCAGGGAGAGCAGAGTAGGGATATTTCAAATAGAAGAAAGACTGATGGGATTGGGGATAAACACAAGCCGGATTTTCATCGAGACGGGGAGCTGATTTGGGAAAAGGAAAAACTGGATCATTGTGAGAGGCTTCAGGTCTCGAGGAAAACTCTTAGATAAGGAGATCAGCAGCACCATCGAAGATATCACAGGAGTAAGAATTTTGGATTTTTCGGAGCAATTCGGCGTAATAATAATTTTGGAGACATGGGTAGAGGCAGGCAGAGAAAAAGACTTAATCGAAGGACTGGACAGGGACTACGTGTGGAAGACCAAGGCGTATTGAGTCTGACCATCTACCAATGACGTTTAAAATGAGTGGGGATCCAAGGGGACGTTGTAGAGGAGGGAGGAAAGGGAAAAACAAAAAAAAGGAAAATACGCAATTTGTTGAAAACTTAGTATGGAATTACGAAAAGGCTGAAGAGTTTAAAGAACAAATGATAAGATTATGGGAAAAGAGAAAAGAGACAGAGGGGGAGGTATGGAAGAGTAGATGGGATAGGTTGAAGGAAAACATTAAGAAAGCATCTGAGATGGTAGGAATTACGAAAAAAATCAGAGTTGGGAGCAATAAAGGAGGTGGGAGAAAAGGGGGGGGCCGAAGACGAGATAGGGGAGCTTAAGAAACGGTTTTGGGAGAAGTTGATGAAATTTATTGAACGGAAAAGAACTAAAGAAAGAGAGGAATGGCTGAAAGAGTGCAAGAACCTGAAGAAGCTCATTGCTAAGAAAATAAAAGAAGACAAGGAAAATAAATGGGCAAAAATAAGAGACAGTAGGAGTATGGGGCAGTTCTGGAAATCAATAGGTGAGTTTAGACCGAGAAAGGGAGGGAAGAGAAAGGCAAAGAAAATTTAGAAGGAGAAATGGAAAAAACATTTTCAGCAACTACTAGGAGCGGGCGAGGAAGAGCTCGTAGAGGGGCCAACAAGAACGCAGGAAGGAGTGAGAATGGAGTTGGATAAAGATGAGGAGGACTTAAACGAGGATATCCCCAAGGAGGAATTAGCGAACATAATAAAAAATATGAAAAGGGAAAAACCAGCGGGGGAAGAAGGAGTAACCGCGAAGTTTATAAAAGGATTACCGGCAGTTTGGCTAATAGAGATGCACGAAATACTTAATGGGTTTTGAAAAGAAGGAAAAGTTGGAAATGGGTGAAAGAAAGCGAGAATATACCCCATACATGAGGGAACGGAAGAAGAGGATATAGGGATTTACAGAGGAGTTTCTTTATTAGACATAGGATATAAAATATTAGCAACCATCATGGATAGAAGATTGAGGGTTTGACTAGAAAAGAAGGGATTAATAAGAGAAAGCCAAGCGGGATTTAGGGAGGGAATGTCAACGAGAGATCACGTATTCGTGCTAAAATCTCTAATTAATAATAAATCTAAGAGAGAAGGAGGAAAGCTGTATGGGATTTTCGCTGACTTTCAGAAAGCTTTCGATACAGTAGACAGGAAGATTCTCATCGGAAAACTGAAGAAAATTGGGATTAGGGGCCGAATGCTAGGAATAGTAGATGGGATATATGCGAAAACGGTTAATGAGGTAATAGCTGGTCAGGGAATAACAGAGAGTTTCACTACAACAAGAGGGGTTAGACAAGGGTGTACTCTCAGTCCAACTCTATTCAACATTTACGTGAATGACATCGGGGAGGAATGGGAAAAAAGAAGTATAGGAGGCACGGTGATGGGAAATGAGAAGATTTTTCGGTTACAATTTTCAGATGACTTGGCATTAGTGGCAGACACAGCAGAAGGTTTAGCAGAAATGATTAGAAGCTTGGAAAGATATGTCAAAAGAAATAAGCTAGATATAAATGTAAAGAAGACTAAAATAATGATTTTTAGGAAAGGGGGGAGGAAACCCCATTTTTTTAAAAAGGCTTATAAAACTCATATAAGAAAAATGGCTGGAAAAGCCCAAAAAGACACGAACGCAGCTTGGGGAGTGATAAAAAGGGCGGGTCTTGATAGTCTGGGGAAAAGACTGTATACACTGGACACACTGGCTAAGGCAGGGGGACTATATTGACTAGAAATTTGGGGTGGGAAAGAAAGAAGGAAATGGAGAAAATGCAGGGAAGGTTAGTCAAGATGGCAATGGGAGTAGATAGGACAACCCCAGGGTACGTTTGGAGAATGGAGTCAGGCAGACTAAGCATAGAGATAGAGGCAAGAATGAGGGCTTCGAGATATATGGCAGAAATTTTACGAATGCGAGATGAGAGATGGCCGAAACTGTGTCTAAAGGAAGAAATGAGGGGAATAAATAATGGGAATCGGTCGAAATGGGGTAAAGGGTTACAGAAAGCATTCAGAATTGTCGGGGATGGAGAGACGCTGGATTGGGCTTTTGCAGGCAGCAGGATCAACGAGATTAACTATAATATGATTAAGGGAGTAGAAAGAAGAATAGAGCAGGAAATTCAGTTGGATTGGGCGAAAATAGATAGCTCGAACTACTGTAGTGGATACAGAAAATGGAAGACCAACTTGGGGAGAGAAAATTATTGAGATGAAAAAGGGACAAGTTCAGAGGGAAGGAGCTGTGGGTGAGGTTTAGTTGTAGAAACGTAGGATAGGCAGGGAATGAGGGATATAAGGATACTACGTGTAGAATTTGTGGGGAAGCAGAAGAAAACTTGTCGCACATATGGATTTGTCAAGGGCTGGATGGAAAAATGGATAAAAGAAGGATGGACGGTGTTGATAGATGGAAGGACGGGAAGGAGATCGGGATTTAAAAGAATTGATCATCAATACATTTAAGGGAAAACCGAACTCTGTCCTCTGCCAATTTGCCAGAGAGTTTGAAAAGAAAGCGAGAGAAATGTCCGAGAGGGAGGTCAAGAGAGCGCGAAAGAGTGAGAGTATACAATAGAGAAAATAAATCATATCATCATCATCATAGTTGGTCATTTTATCAATTTTACATTTTTGTACCATGTTTGGCCTTAGGGAATAAGTTTTTAGAATGAAATTATACAAATATATCCATTAATTAGTTTTTGGTTGAAAATTATATTTTTTGTTGAAATTTTTATTCTGTATAAAAAAATATTTTTCGCCTTAAATTATAATTTTGTTTTTTTGGTTTGAAAATTCAGGTTTTTTGGTTGAAAATTCATCCTTTTTTGGTTGAGAATTCAAGTGCTCAGTTAAAATTTTTGTTATTGTTGAAATTTTGATTGACATGCAGAAATGTTAAAAAATCTTTGAAAATATTCTTGAGAATCTTAGGAAAATTAGATTTATATAAACTTAAAAAATAAATAGTTATTCGAAATTTTAATTTTCTATTAAAAATTATTTTTTGCCACAAATTATAATTTGTTTGAAATTTTTCTTTTTTCTTCACTAACAAATTTTTTTGACTTGAACATTTATTTATTTGGTTGAAAATTCATTTTTTTAAAGTTGATTTTGAATGTTTTTAATTAAAAATTAGATTTTTTTCATTGAAATATCAATTATTACATTTTTTGTTGAAAATTCATTTTTTGTATTTTCAATTAAAAATGTAATAATTGCTGTTTCAATGAAAAATTCTAATTTTTAATTAAAAACAGTTAAATTTAACTTGAAAATAATGAATTTTCAACAAAGTAAATAAATTTTCAAGTCAAACAAATTTGTCAGTGAAGAAAAAAGGAAAATTCAACAAAATTATAATTTAAGGCCATGTGACGAGTGGGTCACGTGACCGGCTTTCTACCTTACCGAGACTTTTTTTTATTTGTGAACTTATTTTCACACGAATAGCCACATCTAGTTGAAAATTTGAGATAATGAATAAGAAGCACTAAGAAACGCGGCTCTGGTCCTAAATTTTTATAATTATGAAAAAAGTTTGTATGTAATTAATTTTGTTGTTGCTTTTTTCATAATTATACAAATTTAGGACCAGCGCCGCGTTTCTTAGTGCTTCTTATTTATTATCCCAAATTTTCAACTCTATGTGGCTATTTGTGTGAAAATAAGTTTACAAATAAAAAAAAGTGTCGGTAAGGTAGGAAGCCAGTCACGTGACCCACTGGTCACATGGCCTTAAGGTGAACAATATTTTTGCACAAAAAATAAAAAATTCGAATAACTATTAATTTTCTTCAGTTTTTTAAATTCTTATTTTAAGGTTATATAAATATAATTTTCATAGAATTCTTGACACAATGTCACAACATTTCTCAATATTTCAGATATTTCAAATAAAAATCACTGTGTATCATATTCAAATAACATTTAGGAATATTTATAGAAAGTATTGTTATTTTTCATTTTTTAAATTAATGTACGCAGAGTACAGTTTTTATTTGAAATTTGACGACAGTTTTTTGTACCATGTGTGACCCAAGTGCAGAATCAAGGAATAATATTCTAGAAATATGTTCATTAGTTATTAAAATACTACAAAGAATTACCTTAAAAAATTGTGTTGTCCTTTTAAAGTCATGAGATATTTCTTTAGAAAATAAATTATGTTAAATTTATTTTACAATTATTTACAATTAATTTTCAATTACAATTATATTACAATTAAAATAAAATTGTAAACACTAAATTTTGTAATGTTGAGATAAGTATTTTCAGACATTGAAGGTTTTGTAAAGCTTTTATTTATTAAGAAAGCATATGAGGTCAAGTTAATAACTTTCTGGCTTTTTCGCTTAAAATCCCAAAAATTGTGATTACAGCCTAAAATAGCATGAAAAGAAAGGTATATCTCAAGACATCGCCACATGTATTCGAAGTCTTTCTTTAAGGTGTTACTTAAAAAAAAAATCAACTCAAACCTTCCAATAGAGTATTTCCATTAAGTTATAAAATTTCAAAATGGCCGAATACTTCAGGAAAAACATTGCATTTTATACATGGGGTCGCATGTATTATCTTAGTTGAAAAATTGTGTTTATCGTCAAATGAAAAATATCTAGTGAATACTTTTTGAGTTTATCTGGTGAAGTGAAGGCCCGTTATTGTAATAAACTAAGTGCAATTGACAATTTCGATCTCTACGTTCTGAAAGGTGAGGAGTTTTCCACTAGTATTAGTGATGTACCCGTAATGAGTGAGTTCGATCTTGTATCGTATTTTACGATAATCCATAGTTATTACACTTACAACCAATTAGAAGCTTATACAATCTTGGAGGCTTTTAAGGTTCACTGAGCCGGATTCGTTTAAAAAGCGGAGTGCAAGAAGGAAAACTTTCAAGTGCGTGGTAAGGTTAGTATTAACATGTTCATTTTTCATTAACAGCATGCATTCTTATATCAAAACATTTATATCAAAGTACATTTTGTTTAGTAGTGTGTCGTTAAATTTTGTGTTTATTTAATATTAAAACTTAGTTGAAAGGCAGTATACAATTTTGAGCAAATTGACCGATGATTTAAATTTGAGGTTGACTTTTTCTAATAAATGTAGAAAATACTTGCAAAATTGAAAATATATGCACTGCTGCAAGTTAAACATTCTCAAAGAATAAATGAAATATTGTCTACATTTATTAGAAAAAATCAAGGAGATTTTTTTATTACAATGAACATTTCCTAACCTCAAATTTAAAGCATCTGGCAATATGTTCAAAAGTGTATGCTATTTTTTAAGTAAGCGTTATTATTAAATAAATACAAAATTTAGTGACACATTACAAAACAAAATATACTTCAATATAAATGTTGTGATATAAGAATCTATGAAGTTAATAAAAAATGAACGTGGCAATACTAACCTCACCACGCACTAGAAAGTTGTCATCCACCTTCTTGCACTCCACTTTTTCAACAAATCTGGCTTGGTAAAACTTAAAAGCCTTCAAAATTTTATAAGTTTTTCATTGATTATAAGTGCAATAACTATGGGTTACCGTAAAATGCGATAAAAAATCGATCTCACTCACTACGGGTACATCAGTAATGCTTGTGGAAAATTCCACACTTTTCAGGTCGTAGGGATCTAAGTCGTCCATTGCACTTAGTTTATTACAATAACGGACCTTGACTTCGCCAGATAAACTCAAAAAGTATCTATCTATATTTTATTATCATAATCTATGATAGTATTCACTAGACATTTTTCATTTGCCGATAACACAATTCTTTAACTAAGATAATACACGCGACGCAATGTATACAATGCAATGTTTTCCCTGGAGTATTCGTACATTTTGAAATGACGTCACAAGTGGAAATACTCTATTACTCCCGAAATCCAAACGTCGCAGGAGTGGGAACCAATTTCACGCTCGTATCTTTGGAGTTTCCGATTCCCGAGATTCTCGTATCTTTGCAGTTCGAGTGTAAAAATAAATAGTTCTAGTTTGAGCGCCCAAAATATAAGAACAAAAAGGGAAATGAAGAAAACAGAGCTGATGTTAGAGATCCGAAGGAAGGGGAAAAATTGAATGATGTGCACAAAATTATGATAGACGTAATGGGGAAGAATGAAAAAAGGCAGAAGGAAAGGGGAGAGGAAATAAAGAAAGAAATTTGGCGGGAAATAGTTGAACTTAGGAAAGAAATTAGGAAATGAGATGAAGTCAGGGAAAATCTAGAGAAAAGGATACAGAAATTGGAACAAAGACTAGAAAGGCAGGAAAAGCCTGATAAAAAGGTAGAGGAGTTGAAAAGTAGAATGTAAAAGATAGACAGCTCAAATGGGAGGTTGAGAGAGCGGTAGATCGGAAAGCT
The DNA here is from genome assembly GCA_011634705.1 of Andricus grossulariae. NCBI lineage: Eukaryota > Metazoa > Arthropoda > Insecta > Hymenoptera > Cynipidae > Andricus > Andricus grossulariae. The sequence goes on along the minus strand of JAABKJ010007545.1, from coordinate 234,764,215 downwards.
GGCTTTCGTAGGCCTCTCGTTCGGTCTCCGCGTACGCCTATCATGCCTATGTTTGTAGCTTAATAACAAGAAAAGTAATTGACTTAAAAAATTTATGATTATTGGAAATGAAAGAGTAACTCAGAAACTATCGATTGGCATAAGAAAATGAAAATCGATTTTTTCCGCATTAGGTCCCTTTCTTCGCGGACCGTCTTCAAATCTCATGAAAAATTTCTTCTACAGGCCTTTATAGGAGAGCCATCCCCCTGAATTAGCCAATCATAACCACAAAATACTCAAATTACTTGTTTGTAGGTAAGTCCTGTTGGTTTTTGCGAAGAATACCATTTTCTTTAGAAAAATATAAATTTTGCCGTACTTATATCCAATCATAACTACTAAATAATTCACACAAGATGAAACAATTCCATGGTAAATAATTTACAATGTACATTGTGCTGAGTCATTTATGGTTAGATGAACTACACGTTTTGATTAAATCAACCAAACACTTTCCGTAGACCAGCAAAAACACTTATTGGTATTAACCAAAATATTCTCTTGCATCGAGCAAAATATTTCCTTGGATTAACCAAAAGTTTTACTTGGATTAACCAAAATATTTGCTTGTATCAACCAAAAGATATGGTATAATCAACGAAATCATACTAGCCAACAAATTTTCTTGGGTCAACCAAATATTTTGTTGTCCATATAAGAACCATATTCTAGGGTTGATTCAATCAAAATTTTGTTCATTCAACCAAATCTTTTTCTGAGTGTAGGAAAGAAAGAGCTTTGACCTCTCGCTTTTGACCTATAGCACATTGACATGGCCTCTCACCTCTGATGACTGACCTATGGCTTCTTACATTTGACCACTGACTCCTCTGACCTTTTAACATCTCAGATTTTCCACTCCCTCTCCATCTGCATTCTTTCCCTTTTCTCCTTAATTCTCTTCTAGGAATCAGAAAAAAATTATGGTTTCCATCTTTACCTCCTCCCGCCGTCAGTCGTCACCTTACCCTCATCACAATTGAAAACTATAGTTCTGTATTTTCGGTGGAGTGTCAGAAGTTGAGGTTTCAGTTCAGAAGAACAAATTTCATGCAAGTTATATTGAAGTGGCATTAATAAGCTCATTAATCATATATGAATAATACAATTTATTTATGAATTTATAAATTCAAATGAACATCTGAATGCATAATTATGTGTCAAATAATTGATTTTTATATCATCTTACATCCTTGATTTACCGAGAGGTTGACGAATGCCGATTAACCGGCCGGCTCTTGCAAGCACGTGCATACATGAGATGAACGATATGCGTGCGTCAGTAAGGGACGCACTTGTATATTACATTGTTGGCAATATAGACGTAATAGCGCGTAATAACGCGCGCTTGCTAGTTAGATAAGAGAGTGGAATTCTACTTGATGCCACCGATTTAATAAAATGAAGTCAACCAAAACGTAAATCAAAAATTATTTTACACTTCATTGTACAATTTTGAATGCATTTAAATAAAATAGGTATGTAAGACAATTATAATTAGCAATCAAAGTTAAATTCAATACATAAATTCGTCTTTTTTCTAAATCACATGATAGAGACGTAATATTTATCTAATCTTTTATTATTATTCATATAGTCTTTAGTATGTATCCTAGGGTGGTCCAAAAATTCGAATTTCGATTATTGGTGATGTGCGTTTTTCGACGTACTTGTGATAAACCGTATTTGTGATGAACTTTTTGTGAATTAAAGTATAGTCACCTCCTAAGGAGTATTCAAGGAATAATTTCCACCCAATCACTTTTAATTTTGAAACCACCAATCCCCTTTTATTGTGCCCGGAAAATGCCCCGAAAATGCAAAATAGCAGTTTTCTATCAAATTCATGCTGAAGACGGTATTTTTTGGAATTTTCTCAACATGAATTATTTTTTATCGATAAGTGACAAGTTTCCAAGTATTTTTTTGATAACTTCAAATTGTTTTACCAATTATTATTTGTTTTAAAAAAATTTTCCTCTCTGTAAATCGTGAAAAGTCTATCTTTCCGGATAAATTATGCAAAGTTGATGAATGTTAAGAGTAGTACTTCTTGTTTAACATATTTGGTAATTATTTAAACAATTTTTTTTCCTTAAAATTATAAAACGTTATTATTTTCTGGAATTAACGACATAATTAAAGAATGTTGAGAGCAATATATTATTGAAGGATATTAGGTAATTATTTAAACAATTGTTAACTCTTTAAAGCGTGAAAAATTAATATTTTCTGGAGGCAATAACACGATTAACGGATGTTGAGAGTATTCTTTTTTGCTAAAGGATATTTAGCAATTTTTAAAACAATTTTGATTTGTATAAACCATTTTTTCTCTCTAATTCGTGAAAAGTTATACTTTTCTGCAATTAATGACACAATTAACGAATTTAAAGAGTAATATTTTTTCGCTCAAGATATTTTGCAATTATTTAAACAATTAATAATAATTCACTCGTGCCTTTTCATAGGGAAGGTGGAGAAAAGTCTAGTTTTTTCGAATCTCTCACACTATGTCGTCTTCTATTGAGTATTTCCTTGTCTTAGAACGTATATCATATATGGTTTAAATAATTATAAATTGTATAAGCAGTTGAATTCATTTGAACTAAGTAAAGTATAAACCATTTTTTTTTCTTAAAATTAACCCCGTTGATTAATGGAATTTGTGAATTGAAAATAATTTGCATGTAGATCTTGCCTAAAGAATATAAGTGAAACAGATCAGAGAAGTAATTTTAAGGAGAAAAAAGGACTATACTCTTCCTAGAGCAATTGATTTTAATTATTTAAACAATATAGGATATACAGTTCGAGATCAAAAAAATGCAGAATAATAAGCAAAATAGTGTAAAAGATTCGAAAAAACTAGACTTTTCTCCACCTTCCCTATGAAAAGGCGCAAGTGAGTGACTATTAATTGTTTAAATAATTGCAAAATATCTTATTAATTTGGACCACCCTAATGTACCCGAAAATAAAATTCCAACTTACAAAGAAACATTTTTTTCCTCAAAATAATGAACTTGAGAACGTCTATCCACCACAATGATAAAATGCAGTTGCTGGCAAGAATATTTAAACGTGAATACTCGAGTGTGCTTTCATACAATTATTTATATCTCACCTGTTGCATTTGCAATTTTAAAGAGGCATAGATGTTTACTTTACGGCGGGGAAAAACAAACATGTTTGATTTGTTCCTCGATGATAATAAATTTAGGCTCGGTATTTTTCCATAATTAGCGATATAAGTATGTCTTCCTGGAGAATATTGTTACGTCATTTTCTTCAATTACCTTTTTCATTTACCTCAAGTCTCAACCAGATTTCTGTAATTCTTCATTAAAACTATTTTAGCGGCTTTCTCTTCACAATTTAATAATAATAATATATCAACAATTATTAACATTAGCGACGAACGAGCATTCAAATTAATCCCGAGTAAAAAAAAGTTCCCTTGCTCTCTAAGTTTGACTCAGTTACTGACTTCTTGATAATTGTAATTTAGAGGCCGAATTAAGTCGCACTCAATTACAGGGTATGCGACAAATTAGTACTTTAGTTCCTAACTTTTCTTAAAATTGTTTAAAAGTGTAAACGGAAAAAAATTACTAGGAAAGTTCCATTCTTATAGCAGCGTGTCCAAATGAAAAGATTCTATCTAGGTACATGCAAGTAGAAGTGTTTTATGAGGGCGCTTATGAGGGTGTCCGTAATACAACTTGAATATGATTTTTAAGTTAAGATTCAGTACAGTAGGGTAGAGTGGCGTATGGTGCCGGTGTGGGGCATGGTGGAAATTGCAAAAACGCCCGCGTTGATTGATTTTCATATTAGTTTTTTACGTACAATGGCTTTCTTCGTTTGGAAAAATAGTGATGTGATGAAATTTTTATTTTAAAATACGTGTTAGATGAGTTATTATGAAAAAACAGTTTTGGCGGAAACAGATGGAAAAGTCTTTGGCAGAAATTAAGCACTTACAGCATTTTTTGAAATACTTGAAGTATGGAAATATTAGATTCTAATAGGTGAAGTATTTCTTTAAACTTCTGGTATCATAAAATGTTTTTATAAACGTTCTAATTATATTAAAATTAATTACATCTTGCAACATGACATACAAGGCATGATGTCCGAAAAATTTTGTGGAGATGGTAACAGTGCTTGATAACAGGTTGCTTGATAACAACTTAAAAATATTAAAATTTATTGTTATGAAGTTATTTCCATTCCTAATTATAATTTCCCATTTCAAACACACTTCAAACAGTTCTTTTTATTCATTAGGGTAGTATTAATTACATGGGTTGTACAATTTATAAATAGGATTTAAGTAGGATAAATAAGTGGGATTCCGAATATTATTGATCAATGCATGTTTTGCATTTTCGCGCCTTTGCTATCTGTTAGTAAACCAGATATCTGTCAAAGGTAATTGCCTATATTTACATGCTGAATAGAATTTTCAAGGAATAAGAGACTATTGTATGCTTTTCATTCTAAAATGTTCATGTTCTTAAATTAAACCGGCAGTAATATGCCGGACACCATGCCCCGTGGTATGGGGTACGCTGACCGAAATGCAAGACCAGCGAATTAATAAAATATCGAATAATGACGTTGTTCAAAAACGTTTCTGAGTAATGATATATGTAACCTGATAATGTGAGCTTCTCAGCAAAAAATACAGACATCGAAATCACATTTCAATTATAATTTACAAGAGATTTCATTTAAAGCCCGGTACCATACCCCACTCTCCCCTACCAAAAAGTTCAAAATACGGAATGTTGGGACAAAATTATAAGAAATACGTTTTTTTTTCCTTCAAAACTGTTGCAAGAGGTAATATAGTTCTATTAAAAAAATGTTACAAAAAAGTTGGTAGTTTTGTATTGCTTTTGCTCACACCCGGTACCCTCGGTACTTTAGTGGGTCTTTACTTGGGATCTTGTTGGGATTCCATTAGCATGTTTTTTTCTACTCAGGATTCCACAGGGATGAATTTATGTAATATGCAAAACGTATTGTATTTTTTTTTCGTTGTGAAAAAATCAGCTTTTCACTCGAAAACTACTCGCAAAAATGGCATGTGTTTTTTTCTTTATTTGTTCAAAATGATTATATAAACGATTAAGTGGATTATGTTTGTTTATAAGTATTATTGCAACATTATTCTGTTAATGACAGGAAGCAACTAGTGTTTGTTTTCTGCATGTGCAATAAGTCATCTGTTTGGGATGATCTGTTTCGATAATATTAATGATTAAATTGGTCAAAACCTCAAGTTTCCCACTCGTTGGCACAATAATGTTGTATATCCTATTATAAAAAGTACATGCATTTCGGCTAACGTCATGCGTAGTACCTAAACCCTATTGGTAAATTCAAAAGAGTCAGCATTTCTGGCTTAATTATTATAATGAATTAATGCAATAGTTTAAAATTTTGATTACAAATATGTGTGTTTAAATCGAATTAGTTATAATTTATTGTTAGTTTCTCTAAACATAGGGGAAAGGGAAGAGAGTGTTTTCAAAATTCATAACAAAATCCAAATTTTGAGGTATCTCGAAAACGGTTAGAGATACACGAAAACTGACAACATTTTCAGGGTTTTCTAAAGGAGGGATGGTCCTCAACCACCTCGACCCAAGGCAGTAAACAAATACGTGAAAATTAAGTAAATTTTAAGCATTTTTGCAGAGGGGTTTTGTTGTTGACCCACTTGAACTAACCGAATAAAAAGATTATTTAAATAAAAAGTAAAGTAAAAATTTTGAGTTTTCATGGAAACTGTGAGAGATACGCGAAAACTGACGGTCTTTTTAGGGATTTCTAAAGAGGTATGGACCTCGGCCATCCCGATCTAAACCAGTAAACAAAGTTTCAGTATAAAAAAAATTTTGAATTATCACGAAAACAGTCAGTGAAACGTGAAAACTAAGCAAATCTTGAGGTTTTTGTGGAGGATGTTCGTTTTTGACCAATTTGAACTAACCCAATTAAAAGATTTTTGAAATTAAAAAAAAAAATGAAAATTTCGAGTTATCTAGATAGAACGCGGTGAGTAGATACGCGAAAACCCACAACATTCTCAGGGGTTTCTAAACGGGTATGGTCCTCGGTAACCCCGACCTAAAGCAGTAAACAAACTTTCAGAATAACAAAAAATCAAAGTTTTGAATCTGGAAAATGGTCAGCGAAACGTGAAAACTAAGTAAATTTTAAGGTTCGAGGGGGTTTGTTTTTGGGCAATTTCAACTAACCCAATTAAACGATTAAAAATTTTCTTTTCAAATTCAAATTTTAAGTTATCTTGAAAACGGTGACAGGTACGCGAAAACTGAATTATTTTCAGGCATTTCTAAAGGGGGATGGTTTTTGGCCACCCCGACGTAAACCAGTAAACAGATTTTCGAAATTAAAAAAATTTTAATATTCAATTATCTCGAAAACAGCCAGAGATACGTTAAAACTTACAACATTTTCAAAAGGGGAATGGTTCTGTGTCACCCCGATCTAAAGCAGTAATCAGATTAAAAAAATTTTTAATCTAAAATTTGAATGATCTCGAAAACGGCCAGAGGTGCGTAAAAACTAAATACAGCTTAGGGATTCTGCAAAGCTTTTTTTTCGAACAACTCAAAGTAACCCAATAAAGAGATTTTAAAAATTCAAAACAATAATAAATTTTTTTTAATAATGTCGAAAACTATCAGAGGTGCATGAAATCTAAGCAAATGTTAAGGGGTTATGAGAACAGGATTGTTTTCGACAAACTCGAACTAACTCAATAGAAAGATTTAAAAATTCATAAATATATCAAAAAATTGTATGTATCGCGAAAACAGTAAGAGATACGTGAAAACTGACCAAATTTTCACGATTTGATGAAGGTCCTCAACCACTCGAACTAATAGTAAAGTAGAGTAAAGTAGTCATACGCGAAAACTGACCAAATTTTTAGGGTGTTCCTGACCGAAATGGTCCTTGGGCGCCCAGAATCAGCCCAGTAGAATGATTTCAAAAATAAAAATGTTAAGTCATCTCAAAACGATAAGATACGTTAAAACTGAAAAACTTTCGGGGTTTTGTAGAGGCTGAAGGTCCTCAGCCACCATGAATAAACCCAGTAAAAATCTTTTCAAAATTATAAAACAAAATTTTGAATTATGTCGCAACCAGTGAGATACGTGAAATTGACCAACTTTTCAGGGTTTTATACAAGGGCTGGTCCTCGGCCACCACAAATTAGTCCAATAAAAAGATTTTCAAGAGGAAAAAATCCAAATTTTGAATTATCTCGAAAACTATAGTATTAATATTGATGAAATCTGATACATTTTCGGATTTCCGGAAAACGTTAAAAAATACGTGAAGACTGTCAACATTTTAAAGATTTTTTATAAGCGGATAGATTCATTCGGATTTAAAATTATAGAATGGTGAGTTCTGATTGATTTGGATTGAGTCGGATTGAAATTGTTGTACGCGCAAGAATTGAAAGGATTGAAAAGACATTTTGGATGAGCCACAGATTCATTGGGTTGGTCGCACGGATTGAAAAGAATTAAAAGGTGTGTCAGGATTCGAGTTTATGTTGACGCAGGGACTTAAAAGAATTGAATGTTCTTTTCGGATTGGTTCCTGATTCACTCGAATTGAGCGCACGGACTTGCGAGCATTAAAAAGATTAAAACTGGCTTCGAATATAGGATGTGTCTTGGATTCATTCGGAATAGGCATCGGACTGAGAAAGAGTGAAAAGTTGTTTCCGATTGGTGTGTTATTCATTTGGATTGGTTTTGAATGCACATTTATCCATTCGGACTTGTGTCAGATTCAGTCGGATTCATTCTGGTTGAATTCAAGAAGTACCACGTATTGAAAAAGATTGGAGGCCAAAACCATCCGTACACGTAATAAGAGTGATAAATATGAATATATCGTGCACATGTCCATGTGGCGTACATTGTCACCTCGTTTTAACTGGTTAGATTGATAATATAAATTCTCTGGGCCCATTTTATAATTTACTATTCCTCTTGTCTTTCTTAGCTAGTGCTTGTTTTATTGAGAATAGTTGTCGTTCGTTATTTTGTGTTTTCTTCCTCTCTTGCGATTTTTTCACTTCCTTTATCTTTTCGCTGAGTTTGTGAGTGCACTCACCTGAACATTACGGTCCGTTCGCACGTGTTTGCAAATTTGAGATAACACAGTTCAAGTTTCTCTATTTTCGAACTCTTCACACGAAAACGCTCTCTCCTGACGTAATGAGATAATCGATTGCGAATTCAGAGTCTTTTTTAATATGATATATTTGTGAACCTTCGAAAAATATTTTTTTGTCATAATAGGAAGAATCATGATCCTTTACATTCAAATATTTGAGTAAAGGAAAAATTAATTATAATAAGACGGAGAAAATTGGATGTTTAAACGTAACATCTAGATGTCCAGGGTTAACATATTTTATGTTTAAATATATGACAGCAATATAGATGTTCAAACTTAGTATCTGTAGATATTAAAAAGTGAGATTTTACTCTTTAAAAACCAAGATTTTCAACTGAAATATCTAAAATATTACATGAAATATATAATTATGTTAAATAACTACTGTAAATATTTGAGAAGTTTACTTATTTTTTATCATTTAAGGAATGAATTGATAACTTATTTGTAAATTCAAACTCAAACTTGAATGTTCGTACATAAACAAAAAACAGATAACGGGTATGAAACATTGATCAGACGATACATTCAGTCGATTTGAGGTTATGTTTAATATTTTTAATTCAAAATAAAAATGGGGTAAGTAAGCTGAGAACGAATGATCTGTAATCAGCATTTAAAATTTCATCTATTTTCGGTTACTTGAACTCAAATTTTATTTTAAATTTACAAAATTTTGTCAAATATGTTCGAGTCAATATAACCTCAAACTTCAGAATCCTGTTCCGTCGTGTAGACAGACAAAAGTCGTTATCCAATTTTAATTAAGGATAGTTAATTTTGATCCTTTGGAAATGTTCCGAAATTGTAATACTCCAACTTTTAACATCTGAATGTGTTTCACTTTAACATAAAAATATTTTTACGCCTAACACCACAAAAAGATAGTAGATGTTTGGCATGAATATCTTCATGTTAGGCGGTACAATCGGGCCCTTTGAACATCTACATTTAACACTAGGGGTACTGAATTCAATGTCAATGTCAAAACACTAAAAATAGTAAGTATAAAAGCCCACCGCTAATAATGGAACCTTTCTGGCGGATATATGTATGATAACAAATTATGAAAATAAATGCCACTCGGCAAAAAATGTTGAGAAGAAAAATATGAAATTTATGACCACAGGTAAGTCCCTATTATTGATTTTGCTCACACCTTTGGTACACTTCACGGTTAATCACACATTTTCCACACATATATTTGTTGCATGCACCACATGCTGATTTTGTTCTGTTCTTGTTGCAGAATCCTACCTGACACTGCTTTCGAGGCCCCTCAGCATTCTGAGGAACAGATAGTCCATTATCACTCATCTTACTTGGCCTGCTTGATGCGTAAGGCTTAGCCAACTCCTCAACAACCTGCAGGATGAATTTGCGCCGGCTGATCTCAGAACCAAACACAAGTCTGTGTGTGCCTTTGTCACATTGTAAAACAAAACTGATTCTGGTGTTTTCTTTTCAGATGTTTCATCCACAGTAATCCGTGCATGTAGGCTACTAAGGACCAGGACATTCTTGGAAGTTTTTCCCTGGTAAGGGGTAAGTGTGATGCCACCTGTCTTGTAAATGACTGAACTATACAGCGGGTCCTTGGCCTTGTGGAAGAAGGGAGGCACTTCTCTCCTATTTTTGCTTAGAGTCCCTGCAAGACTAATAATTTTTTCCTTCAGTGCTTTAGCCAGAGAGACAGTAGTAAAAAAATTGTCTGTAGTGACGTTTTGTCCTTTGCCTAGGAATGGTTATATAAAGCTCAACGTGTCATACTCTCTGACACTTTTATCTGCAGGCCTTGATTCATCCTTCACCAAGTAAGAGAATGCATACAGAACATATCTTTCCTTAGCATCTGTAGCAACCCAATATTTTATACCATATTTGTCTGGTTTATTAGCCATGAACTGAGTAAATGGGCAGCGACACTTGGAAGGGAAAACCTGCTCATCCACAGTTACATATTGAATAGGTTTGTAGCAGGCTATACGATTTTCAATCAATTTATCCTATACTTCAGAGGCTAAGCAGAATTTGTCTGCTTGTTTCCTCAAGGATCCTGTCTGTTTATCATCAAACTGAAGATACTTCTGTATTTCTTGAAATCTATTACGGACATCCAATTCTTGCAACGATATCGTCCAAGAACGAGGCAAGAATGCCTCTTTCTCAGTGTATTGTTTTACTGAACGGGGAGTGCGTCACTAATAAACCGGCTCCAGGTACTAGCTGAAGAATCTTTGTCCACACTCCGTCGGGCATAGCCAGTGGGGCCTCCTGCCTCCCTAAGAACATTCTGATTCCCACGTCTTCCCGCTATATCACTTGGCTTGATTCTTGTCCACACTGTTCCGTCCTTGCTTATTTCTTGCTCACCTATTTTCGCTCTTCCAGGTTGCTGCGCAGCTGGTTCGGGCGGTGCCGGAAGAAGGACGACTTCATCTTCACCGTCGACACCGATGGGAACTTCAGGAGGATGCGGCAGCGCGCGCGTATTGCTGGCACGGCCTGGACGGCTGCTGGGTATGCGACCCCTGTTACCGCGGCCTCTGCTACTACGGTTATCTGCTTGAACTGCAATTACAGTACAAGTTTGTATCTAGCAATAGCATGTGTATTTCAATTCCCAGGATGAATCAAATAAAATCGTCATACAAAACTACAAACCTTGATTATTCTTAGATGCACCTCTGCGGCTAGCAGCACTCCGTGTGCGCCGTTGCTCACCGCTTGCTATTATAATACCTGTAAAAGAAGTCATACATGTGCTTTTGAATTCGTCCAGCAAAGAACTCCGTGTTTAGAACAGAAATAGGCAATATATAATTTTACATACCAGAAGAACCAGCATCTTGTGTGCGATTTTCAACCACACGGGTTGGATGGTCTTCATGGCTAGGTAAGGGATTCTCTTCACAACCATCAGAACACTCATCTGATGAGTGAGTTGGCACGTACTATTTAGAAGATTCATCCTTAGATGACAGATTAGGAGCTTTTTTAATTTTCCGAATGCGCCGGAGAAATATCTTGAAGCGCTCGGAAAATTTCCGCTTCTGTCAAGCCACGCCGACGTGAGGTCATGGTGAGAGGATGCACTACAGTAAGCACCGTGGCACTAGCCGCTGCTCGCCGGTTCAGACACGTTCCGAATTGCCCAGCGCGCTGCCCTACGCAGTATATCGCTCGTAAAACGAAGAGCGGGAGCGACAGTACCGAGCGAAGTCACTCACTCGTACGATGCCGTCAATAGACGGGTCGCGGTACAAGCAGGTGGGCAATACGATATTTAGAAAACGCATTCACAAAAAAATCTCAAAATCGAAAAAAAAAAAAAACATTTAAAGGGACAAATAAATAAAAGTCATGGAGCGCGAAAGATCAACTCCAAAAATTACGGACATAATCAAAAAAAGAAATTTGAAAACCGTCAAATGACGGCCCTCGGTACCCCTAGTGTTAAACATCCATTTTTCTCCGTGAAAATTGTTAAAAATAAACCAATTTATCTTTTTATTCTATTGCTACAATGCGCACGCACCAGCCCCCAGTTTTAGTTTTTATGAATAATAATTTGTACTAAAATTTACAAATATAAAAGTTTACTTCAAAGCTATAATTTACAATAACAGTGTTGATGTACAGTGTTTAACTGTACACGGTGCACGGAGAGACTTTTGGTATTAATATTTCTTTTATCGCATATCCATAATTGAAATAAAATGTACGCATTTAGAGATAATCGAGGTACGGCTAGAAAAAATCGAATAGTAACTATTAAAATGCAGACTAATAACTCTGATTGGAATAAATCGTAGGAACATCAGACTTTTACATACAAAAAATCACAGTAATTCTAAGTCGCTGTATTAAATTTTGTAATGGATTAGAATAACGAAAATTAGTATAGTGCTTTGAAAGAAGCTAAATAAAATATTGTACATTTCGGTACAAACGCTTTGCAATTTTTCTTAACCACATTACGAAAAATGGGGGTCACGTGATGTGTGTCACGTTGGCGCATGGCAAAAAGAACGACGGGTGGAGGTGTATGAACGCAAGGCCGTACCCAGCAGGTGAGGGGGGATTTTTTATTTTTAATGTTATTTTTCACGATTTAAACAAACACTACGCATCCTATCCAAAAATGATGAGTAGAAAATTTTTAGCTCTTTTTTGGGTAAGCAAATTTTGTTCTATTGTTTTGTTCGTAGCTTGTGTTATTTGACTACAAATTTAAATTTTATTATTTTTAATGTTGTTTTTCACGGATAAAAAAACTACGCGTCCTGTCAAAAAGTGATAATAACAAATTTGTAGATCTTTTTTGGGTGCACAATTTTTGTCTTTTCATCTTTTATCGTATCTTGCATAGTTTGACCGCAAAATGGAACTTTTTTTTTGTCTTGACTTTTTTTCATATCGTGCGTTTCTTGGCTAAAAATGTTAATTTTCGTTTGTTTTTTTAGATTTTGAAAATGCTATAACTGATAATTTTCTTTTTTTCGAAAAAAGTAATAAGGTTAAATTGTTCGAGTTTCCAAGCACTATGAATAGACGTACATAGAATTTTTAAATCTTGAAAAAAAATGGTCTGCCAAATTGCAACCTAATCCAATTAGTCTTTCAAAAGTTATCCGGTATACAGACGACAACGACGACAGACACCATCGTGAAACCTGTTTTTTGGAGTCAGGGGGTCTCGAAACGTGGAGATTTAAAGAAATCCGCGATAGTCAGTTTTCACATAAAAACAATACCTTCTTATCAGTATGAGAATGTAAAAAATGAGAAAGTTAATTAACTTAAATAAATTAAATCTAGAAGTCAGAAGTCTTCACAAATTTGAACAGATTTTTATATACTGGGTGTTTTCTTTATCTTGAGACATTGAAATATCTAAAAAAAAATACGCATCATATGAAAAAATATCCGTAATAAAAACTTTTTATTTTCGAGGGGGAAAAGCAACTTTGTAATTTCAATTGGGAACCCCAATTTTTTATCACAGATTCAGATTCTCCTTTATGAAATACATAAGTTTTATTCGAACAATTTGTTTCTTTAATTTTCTACCAAAATGTTGAATCCTCAACCAAACCAGATTAATTCAGACGCAAAAGTTGCATTTTTAATTAAAAAAGTTGAAATTTCAACCGGAAAGATTAATTTTTAACAAAAAAAAAGAACAATTTTTAACCAAGGTCAGGAATCTTTAACTAAAAAACTTCCTTTTTAATGAAAAAATATCGATTTTTATTTAAAAATAAAATAGTTATAATTTTAGTTGTAAAAATAATTCTAACAAAAAAACGTATGAAAAAAAAAGTTACATTTCCAACCAAAGCGATGCATTTTCAACAAACATAATAAATGAAAAAATCTATTCTAAAGAAAAATGTACAAAAGATAATTTTTTAAATAGGTAGATTGATTTTCTAAAAATGAAATAGTTAAATTTTCAACCAAGAAGGCAGATCTTAAAAAAATTAATTTTTCCATCTAAAAATTTCACTATTCCATTTTTGGTTAGAAATTCACCTTCTAGAAGTTGGAGATTTAACTATTTGGTTAAAAATTCATATTTTTTTAAGATTCACCTCCTTGATTGAAAATTCATTCTTTTTTACTAAAACTGCAACTGTTTGGGTCTAACTTATTCTGGCTTGGTTGGAAATTCAACAATAAGGTAGAAGATGAAATTATTCGGTTATTTGATAAAAAATCATATTTTGCTTTAAAAATTCAACCTTTTGGTCGATAATTCACACTTTGGCATTAAAATTCAATAATTTGGTTAAAAATTAATGTATTTTGTAGAAATTTGATTTTTTTAATAAAAAAATTTATATTCTTGGTGGAAAATTGACCTTTATGGTTAAAAATTTAAGTTTTTGGTTCAAAATTCATCTTTGTTAGTTGAAAATTAAACTACTTGGTTAAAAATTAAAATAATTTGTTAAAAATTCATATTTTCATCTAAAGCAGAAACGAATGTTCGAAAAGAAAGCTTCTTTAACCAAGTGGGTGAATCTTGAAAAAGTATGAATTTTCTTCAAAAAAAATGAGATTTTGAACCAAATATTTAAGTTTAAACCAAAAATATGAATTTTAAACAAAATAATTCATGTTCAACCAAATTGTTGTATCCTCAACCAAACCAGATTAATGAAGAATCAAAAGTTGCATTTTTAATCAAAAAGGTTGAATTTTCAACCAAGAGGATTCATTTTTGAGAACAAAAAAAAACGATTTTCAAGAAAATACATGAATCTTCAACTATAAAACTTCCTTTTTAATGAAAAAATATCGATTCTTATTTGAAAATGAAATAGTTACATTTTTGTTTATAAAAAAAAAGTCATAACGAAAAAAAGTTACATTTTCAACGAAAGAGAATAATTTTCAACAAAAATAATGACTGAGAAAATTAATTTTCAAGAAACGAGTTCAGCCCACAAGATGACTTTTTAAATCGGAAGACTGATTTTCCAAAAATTCAATAGTGACATTTTCAACCAAGGAAGTAAATCTTTAAAAAATAGGAATTTTTAACAAACTATATCAATTTTGAACCAAGTAGTTGAATTTTCAACTTTCAAAAGGAACGTTTCTAACAAAAAATGGATAAGTGCAATTTTTAGATTAAAAAATTAATTTATATACAAAAAAGAAACGAATTTTTGACAAAAAAGATTTTTCAGTCAAGGAGGTGAATCTTGAAAAAGTATGAATTTTCATTAAAAAAAAAATGAAATTTGTAACCCAAAATTTGAATTTAAATCACAAATATAAATTTTTAACGAAAGAATTCAATTTCAACCGAATAGTTCAATTTTATACTAAATTTTTTAATTCTCAACCAAACCAGAATAATTCAGACCGGAAAAGTTGCATTTTAAATAAAAAAAGTTGAATTTTCAAACGAAAAGATTCATTTTTGGCCAAAAAAGATAATTTTTCACAAAATACATGAATCTTTAACTAGAAAACTACCTTTTGAATAAAAAAATATCGATTTTCATTTAAAAATAATATAGTTTCATTTTCAGTTATAAAAAAAAATCCCAACCAAAAAAAAAAAAAAAAACGTTTTTAAAAAAGAGTTACATTTTCAACCAAAGAGATGAAATTTTAACAAAAATAATGAATAAAAAAATCAATTTTCGAGAAAAGAGTTTAACCCAAAAGATCAGTTTTTGAATCGGCATATTCATTTTCTAAATATGATATAGTTAAACTTTCAACCAAGGAGGTAGACCTTAAAAAAATATGAATTTTTAACAAACTAGTTACATTTTTAACCAAGTAGTTCAATTTTGAACTAAAAAAGATGAATTTTAAACACAATAGTTAAATTTTCAACCACAAAGATCAATTTTCCACCGAGAATATTATTTTTTTTACGAAAAAAAAATTATGTTCTACAAAATACATTAATTTCCAACAAAATTGTTAAAAACCCTTATTGTTGAATTCTCAACCCAGCCAGAATAATTTAGACCGAAACAGTTGAATTTTTAATAAAAAAGTATGGATTTTCAACCAAGGAGGTGAATCTTGAAAAAATATAAATTTTTAACCAAATAGGTAAAGTTTCAACCAAAAAGATTAATTTTCCAGCAAGAAATTCAATGTTCTATAAAAAAATATGAATTTTCAACAAAATACATTCATTACCAACAAAATTGTTGATGTTTGAAAAAAAAACTAATTTTCTATCAAAGAGTTAAATTTTTATAAAAATAGTATAAGTATCACCTAAATAGTTCAATTTGAACCAAAAATATGAATTTAAAAAATCATTTTCAACCAAATAGTTTACTTTTCTACTAAATTGTTGAATCCTCAATGAAGCCATAATAATTTAGAACCATACAGTTGCATTTTTCACCAAAAAGGATGAATTTTCAAACCAAAAAAATTAATTTTCGACGAAAAAAGACAATCTTCCAATAAACTACGTAAATAGTCAGCTAGAAAAGATCGATTTTCAATAAAAAATATAAATTTCAAACCAAAAATAAGGTAGTTATATTTTTATTTATAAAACTTCCTTCTCACCGAAAAAAAAATGAATTTTCAACAGAATAGTTAAATTATTAACAAAAAAGATGCATTTTCAGCTAAAATAATGAATCTTAATAAAATGAATTTTCAACAAAATAGTTCCACCCAAAAAATAATTTTTAACCCGGAAGAATAATTTATTAAAAACAAAATAGTTAAAATGTCAACGAAAAAGATGAATTTTCCGACAAAAAAATTAAATTTCTACCAAAAAACACAAATTTCCAACAAATTACATTAATTTTCAACAAACTTGTTAAATTTAAAATTCAAAAAGTCGAATCATATACAAAACGGTTGAATTTTCGAAAAAAAAAATTATTTCCAAACGAATAGTTCAATTTTCTACGAAAATGTTGAATCCTCGACTAAACCAGATTGATTTAGATCCAAAAAGTTGCATTTTTTACCGGAAAGGATGAATCTTCAACCGAAAAAATTCATTTTCGACCAAAAAGGACGAAGTTTTAACAAAATACATAAATTTCTAGTTAGAAAAGATAAATTTTCAATAATAGTATCAATTTTTAACCGAAAGTTGAATAGTTAAATTATTAGTTGAAAGAAATGTATTCTCAACTAGAAAAAAAACGAATTTTCAACAAAATAGTTAAGTTTTCAACAAACAAAAATTTCTCGACAAAAAAATTCTTTTTTAGCAAAATAGTTAAATTATTTGAAAAAAAGATGCATTTTCAGCTAAAATAATGATTTCAAATAAAAAAATAAATTTCAACAATATAGTTCGACCCAAAAAATTATTTTTAACCCGGAAGACTAATTTTCTAAAAACAGAATAGTTAAAGTTTCAGCGGAAAAGATCAATTTTCTGACAAAAAGATTATAGTTCTGCCAAGAAACACGAATTTTCAACAAATCACATTAATATTCGAAAAAAATTGTTAAATTTGAAATCCAAAAAGACAAAGTGTGTACAAAACGGTTGAATCTTCAACAAAAAAAATTCATTTTTAAACGAATAGTTTAATTTGCTACTAAATTGTCAAATCCTCAACTAAACCAGATTTATTTAAAATCAAAATGTTGCATTTTTAACCGGAAAGTATGAATCTTCAGCCAAGAAGATTAATTTTAGACGAAAAAGGACGAATTTTTAACAAAATACATAAATTTCCAATTAAATAATATGAATTTTCAATGATAGTACTAATTTTTTAGAAAAAGTGAAATACTTAAATTATTAGTTGAAAAAATTTATTCTCATCCAGAAAAAAGATCGAATTTTCAACAAAATAGTTACGTTTTCAACAAAACAAAAAAATCAAAGAAAAATTCTCAGCCAGAAAAAAAAGATGAATTTTCAACAAAATAGTTAAATTTTTAACGAAAAAGATGCATTTTTAGTTAAAATAATGCATCTTGAAAAATTAATTTTCAACAAAATAGTTCAACCTAAAAAATTATTTTCAACACGGAAGATTAATTTTCTAAAAATTGAATAGTTAAAGATTCAACGAAAAAAGTGAATATTCCGGCAAGAAGATTAAAGTTCTCCCAAAAAACACGAATTTTCAAAAAGTCACATTAATTTTCAAAAAAATTGTTAAATTTGAAATCCAAACGGACGAATTATGTACAAAACGGTTGAATATTCAAAAACAAAAGATTGATTTAGATCCAAAAAGTTGCATTTTTAACCGAAAAGGGCGAAGTTTTGACAAAATACATAAATTTATAGTTACAAAAGATAAATTATCAATAATAGTATCAATTTTTGACCAAAAATAGAATAGTTACATTATTAGTTAAAAAAATTTATTCTACAACAAGCAAAAAAAACAAATTTTCAACAAAATAGATACGTTTTCTACAAAAACGATATAAAAAAAAAGAATTCAAAACACTTAAAAAAAAATTCGAAAAAAAAAGATTCAAATAAGGGTTTTCCTAATTCCGGACACCTGAATGGTTAGCATTCGTCCGCGGTCTGTCTATTCTGGTCTACTACTACTGAATGGAAGATAAGACGCTAAGTCTAAAATTAGAGGGTTGTTAATCTCACGAAGGTGGGAGGCTTTGAAATATTGTTACATGTTCGGATCACCCACATGCTTAGAAAATTCATAACACCTTGCCACTCAAACTTCAAACAAAAATTCCGGGTTATTTCCCGGTTTTTCTGGTCAAAAATTAAATTTCTCCGGGTTGGCTCTCAAGCGTTTACAATCAGTATTATTCAGTACTAATTGCTTTAGTGTGCAAATATTGAAAAGAAATTACCATTTTAGAAAATTATTAATAAATTATTATAAAAGTGATTTTAGACCATAGCCCAAAATGCTCTAAAACAGGGGAAAAAGGGTGATTTTTCAAAAAACCAGGGAAATAATAGGAGAATGAACTTTTTTTTTATCAAATTAATGTCTCAATTGGTACCTACCACATTCCTGAGATTTTAATTCGAAATATATTAAATTTTCATAAAAATGCTACAATTTTCAAAACAAAAAGATTAATTTTTAGCAAAAGAGTTGAGTTTTTCATCTAAAAAGTCTCATTGTTTAGAAAATATTAGATTCTTAAACCCGAAAAGATGAAACTTTAACAAAAAATATCATTTCCAACAAAAAAGTTGAACTTTTAACGAAATATTTGAATTTTTAACCTACGAAGATTAATCTTCAATCAGATGATCGAATTTTCCAACAAAAAAATAGTTGAATTTTCATGCCAAAAAGACGAATCTTTTAGAAGACAGTTAAATTTTCAACCATAAAATATGAATTTCAAACCAAAAAATATGACTTTTCTACAAAGCGATGAATTTGGAAGTTTCGTAAAAACAGATGAATTTTCGACAAAAAAAGATGACTCTCAAGAAAACAGTTGAATTTCCAACAAAATAATTAAATTTTCAATAAAATATAAAAATTCATACTCAAAAGAAATTAATTGTAAACCAAAAATATATTATATTTTTAAAATGAACAAAATCAACTTTCAACCAAAGAAGATGACTTTTCCACAAAATAGTTGAATTTTCAAGAAAATATGATAATTTTTGACCAGAAAAGACGAATTCTAAAGCGAAAATATGAAAGTAGACTTTTTAAATAAAACTCATTAATTTTGTAATCAAGTATTCGAATCTTGGACCAAAAAAGATGAATTTAAAACAAACATTTCAATTTTTTATAAAAGATAAATTTTCAACCAAGAAGGATTACTTTTCTACCAAAAGATGAATTTTCAATCCAAAAGAACGTATTTTCAACCCAAAATAATAGTAGAATTTTCAACCAAAAGAGATTAATTATGAACCCAAAATAGAAAAGTAGATTTTTCAAATAAAAAAAATTAACTTTTTGCCAAAAAAGATGAATTTTCATTCGAAATAGTTGAATTTTAAACAAAATAATAAAACTTTTTACCAAATAGTAAAATTTTTAACCAAACTTGATGAATCCTGAACCAAAAATATAATAGTAGACTTTTAAAGTAAAAAAAAAAGGAACATTCATTTTTGAACTCACGTTAACATTGAAGTCTTAAAATGAAATGATCTTTGGCATTTTAGCGGAGATCAAAGATTTCAAATATTTCGAAAATATTTCAGATAGATTTCAATGATTTCCCTAAGATTTGAAAAAAAATTTATTATTTTTCAAAGCTTTCACAGGGATTGAGAATATTTCGCGAAGATATCGGATAGACCCTGGTGGAAGATTTCACTCATATCACAAAGGCTGCAGATAGATCACATAGAGTGCACAAAGATTTCAATGATTTCCCAAGGTTTTTAAAAAATTTTAAATACTTTCACAAATATTACCAAATATTCCGCGAAGTTTTTTTTCAATATTTCATGGAAATTTCACAAAGATTATAAACAATTCGTATAAATTTCAGATGGATTTATAATAATTCACAAAGACTTCAATGGTTTTCCAAAGATTTCCATAATTTCACAAATATTATCAAATATATTTTGAAAATATTTCAATTATTTCCAAAGATTTCAGAAAGATTTAAATGCGTTTTCTAAAGGATTTGAAAGATTTCACAGAATTCAATGATTTCCCAAATATTTCAACAGAATTTGGATAATTTCACAAATATTTCAAATACTTCAAAAAGGTTTTTTTCGACATTTCATGAATATTTCACAAAGATTGCAATTATTTCACAAAAATTTCAGATGGATTTTAAGGAATGCACAATAATTTCAATGATTTTTCAAAGATTTCAATAATTTTACTAATATTATCAAATATTCAAAAAATATTTCAAAGGTTTTCGGAAAATTTAAGACATTAAAAAAGATTTTAATGAGTCACCCAATTATTTAGAAGATTTTATATAGACTTAGACGACTTTACAAAGATTTCAATGATTTCCCAAAGATTTTAGTGATTTGACAAATATTACCAAATATTTCGAAAATATTTCAAAGGTTTCCATAGAATTCATAAAAACTTTCAGTAGATTTCAAAAATTGCACAACAATTTTATTGAGTATCCAATTATTTTTAAGATTTTGGGTAGATTTCAAAGAGTGCACGAAGATTTCAATGATTTCCGAAGAATTTGAAAAAAATTTTAATAATTTCACAAATATCACGAAATATTTCAAATATTTCTCAACAATTTTTTAAAGATTTCATAAAGATTTCACAACGACTGCAATGATTTCCCAAAGATTTCAATAATTTCACAAATATTACCAAAAATATTTTGGAAATATTTCAATTATATCCAAAGATTTCACAAATATTTCAATGCGTTTTTAAATATGTCACAAAGATTTCAAATATTTCGCAAAAATTTCGGATAGATTTGATAGATTTCACAAAGACTTCAGTGATTTCCCAAAGATTTTTATAATTTCACAAATATCACCCAATATGTTAAAAATGTTTTATATATTTCAAAACATTCCGAAAAGATTTCTCTTATATCACAAAGATTTCAGATAGATGACAAAGAGTGCACAAGAATTTCAATGGTTTCGCAAGGTTTTCAAACAAATTACAATAATTTCACAAATAATACTAAATATTTCAAATATTTCGCAGAGGTTTTTTTTTAAGATTTCATAAAGATTTCAATAATTTCACAAATATCATCAAATATATTTTGAAAATAATTTAATTATTTCCAGCGATTTCAGAAATATTTCAATGCGTTTCCAATGGTTTCACAAAGATTTCAAATATTGCAGATAGATTTGAAATATTTCATAAAGATTTCAATCATTTCATTTTTTTAAAAATTTCATACATTTCCTAATATTTCAGAAAGATTTCACTTATATCATAAAGATTTCTGATAGATTGCAAAGAATGCCCAAAGATCTAAATGATTTCCTAAAGATTTCAAATATTTCCAATATATTTGAAAGATTTTAATGATATCCCAAGGATTTCAGAAAAATTTCCGGTAGATTTCAAAGATTGCACAAAGATTTTAGCGAGTCCCCAATTATTTCCAAGATTTTGGGTAGATTTCAAAAACTTCACAAAGACTCTAATGATTTCCCAAAGATTTTTATAATTTCACAAATATCTACAAATATTTTGAAAATATATAAAAGATTTCCAAAGAATTCAGAAATATTTCAATCCGTTTTTAAATATGTCACAAAGATTTCAAATATTTCGCAAATAATTCGGATAGATTTGATAGATTTCACAAAGACTTCAATGATTTCCCAAAGATTTTTATAATTTCACAAATATCAACCAATGTGTCAAAAATATTTCAGAAAGATTTCACACATATCACAAAGATTTCAGATAGATTACAAAGAGTGTACAAAGATTTCAACGATTTCCCAAAGATTTCACAAAAATTTCACAAAGATTTCAAATATTTTTAATATACTTGAAAGATTTTGATGATTTCCCAAGGATTTCAAAAAAAAATTTCGGTAGATTTCAAAGATTGCAAAAAGATTTTAATGATTCCCCAATTATTTCAAAATTTTCAGCTAGATTTCAAAGACTTCACAAAGACTTCAATGATTTCCCAAAGATTTTTTTAATTTCACAAATATCATCCAATATGAAAAAACTATTTCATATACTTCTGAATATTCCGAAAAGATTTCACTTACATCAAAAAGATTCCAGATAGATTACAAAGAGTGCACAAAGATGTGAATGATTTCCGAAGGTTTTCAAAAAATTGTAAATAATTTCACAAATATTACCAAATATCACAAATATTTCGCAAAGGTTTTTTTTCAAGATTTCATAAAGATTTCACAAAGATTAAAAATAATTCACGCAAATTTCGAAAGGACTTATAAGATTTCACAAAGACTTCAATTATTTCACAAAGATTTCAGATGGATTTCAACGAGTGCACAATGATTTCAATGATTTTCCAAAGATTTCAAAAATTTCACAAATATCACCAAATATTAAACAAATATTTGAAAGTTTTTCAAAGAATTCACCAAAATTTCCGGTAGATTTGAAAGATTGCACAAAAATGTTAATGAGTCCCCAATTATTTCAAAGATTTTGGATAGACTTAGAAGACTTTACAAAAACTTCAATGATTTTCCAAAGATGTCAATTATTTCACAAATATTACCAAATATTTAAAAAATATTCTAAATGCTCCCAAAGAATTCAGAAAAGTTTCCGGTAAATTTCAAATATTGCACAAAGATTTTAATGAGTCCCCAATTATTTCAAATATTTCGGGTAGATTTCAAAGATTTCACAAAGACTTCAATGATTTCCCAGCAATTTTTATAACTACACAAATATCACCCAATACGTCAAAAATATTAAATATATATTTTCAAACATTCCGAAAAGATTTCACTTATATCACAAAGATTTCAGATAGGTTACAGAGATTGCACACAGATTTCAATGATTTCCCAAGGATTTCAAAATTTTTAAAATAATTTCACAATTATTACCAAATATTTCAAATATTTCGCAAAGGCTTTTTCAAGACTTCATACAGATTACACAAAGATTAAAAACGATTCATACAAATTTCGGATGGATTGATAAAATTTCACAAAGACTTCAATTATTTCACAGAGATTTGAAATGGATTTCAAAGAGTGCATAATGATTTCAATGATTTTCCAAAGATTTTAATAATATCACAAATATTACCAAATATTAAAAAAATATTTCAAAGGTTTCCGAAGAAAACACAAAAATTCCCGGTAGATTTAAAAGATTTCACGTAGATTTTAATGAGTCCCCAATTATTTAAAAGATTTTGGATATACTTAGAAGACTTCACAAAAACTTCAATGATTTTCTAAAGATTTTAATAATTTCACAAATATAAACACATATTTAAAAATATTTCAATGGTTTCCAAATATTCCGAAAAGATTTCCCTCATATCACAAAGATTTCAGATAGATTACAATGAGTTCACAAAGATTTCAATGATTTCCGAGGGATTTCAAATTTCCTTAAATAAATTCACAAATATTACCAAATATTTAAAATATTTTGCACAGCTTTTTTGCAAGATTTCATAAAGATTTCACAAAGATTGGAAATAATTCACAAAAGTTTCGAATGGATTTATAAGATTTCACAAAGTCTTCAATTATTTCACAAAGATTTCAGATGGATTTCAAAGAGTTCACAATGATTTAAATGATTTCCCAAATATTTCAACTATTTCACAAGTATTACCAAATATTTAAAGAATATATCAAAGGTTTCCAAACAATTTAAAATAAATTCCGTTAGATTTAAAAGATTGCACAAAGATTTTAATGCGACCGCAATTATTTTAAAGATTTCGGGTAGATTTTGAAAACTTCACAAAGACTTCAATGATTTCCCAAAGATTTTAATAATTTTAACAATATTTCCAAATTTTGAAGAATATTTTGAAGGTTTCCAAAGAATTCACCAAAATTTCCGGTAGATTTCAAAGTTTTCACAAAGATTTTAATGATTCCCCAATTATTTCAAAGATTTCTGGTAGATTTCAAAGATTTTACAAAGACTTTAATGATTTCCCAACGATTTTTATAATTACACAAATATCACCCAATACGTCAAAAATATTAAATATATTTCCAAATATTCCGAAAAGATTTCCCTTATATCGCAAAGATTTCAGATAGATTACAATAAGTTCACAAAGATTTCAATGATTTTCCAAGGATTTCAAACAAATTTTAATAAATTCACAAATATTACCAAATATTTCAAATATTTTTCACAGGTTTTTTTCAAGATTTCATGAAGATTTCACAAAGATTGAAAATAATTCCCAAAAATTTCGAATGGATTTATAAGATTTCACAAAGACTTGAATTATTTCACAAAGTCTTCAGATGGATTTCAAAGAATGCACAATGACTTCCCAAAGATTTCAATAATTTCACAAATATTGCCAAATATTTAAAGAATATTTCAAAGGTTTCCAAAGAATTCATCAAAATTTCCGGTAGATTTCTAAAATTCTCGCAGATTTTAATAAGCCCCCAATTATTTCAAAGATTTCGGGTAGATTTCAAAGATTTCGCAAAGATTTCAATGACTTCCCAAGGATTTAGAAGAAATTTTAATAATTTCACAAATACTATCCAGTATTTCTCAAAGGGTTTTCTCAAGATTTCATAAAGATTTCACAAAGATAAAAAAACCATTCGTAAAAATTTCGGAAGAATTTATAAGATTTCACAACGACTTCAATGATTTCCCAATGATTTCAATAATTTCACAAATATTAACGAACATCTTTTTAAATTATTTAATATATTTTCAAATATTTTTAGGAAGATTTCACTCATAGCACAAAGATTTCAGATATATTACAAAGAGTGCACAAAGATTTTAAATATTTCCTGAAGATTTCACAAAGGTTTCAAATATTTTTAATAGATTTTAAAGATTTCAATGATTTCCCAAGGATTTCAGAAAAATCTAAATAACTTCACAAACATTACCAAATATTTCAAACATTATGCAAAGGTTTTTTTTTCAAGATTTCACAAAGATCAAGAACAATTAGTAAAAATTACGGATAGATTTATAAGATTTCCCAAAGATTTTAATAATTTCAGAAATATTACCACATGTATTTTGAAAATATCTCAGTTATTTCCAAATATTTCACAAACATTTCAAATATTTCGGATAGATTTGAAATATTTCACAAAGACTTCAATGATTTCCAAAAGATTTTTATAATTTCACAATTATCACCTAATATGTCAAAAATATTTCAAAAAAATTTCTCTTATATCACAAATAATTCAGATAGATGACGAAGAGTGCATAAAGATTTCAATTATTTCCCGAAGATTTCACAAAGATTTAAAATATTTCCAATAGATTTGAAAGATTTCAATGATTTCCCAAGGATTTCAACAAAATTTCAATAATTTCACATGTATTATCAATTATTTCGCAAAGGTTTTTTTCAAGCTTTCATAAAGATTTCACAAAGATTAAGAACAATTCGTGAAAATTTTTGATCGATTTATAAGATTTCACAATGAATTCAATGATTTCCCAAAGATTTCAATAATTTCCCAAAGATTTTTTGAATTTCACAAATATCACAAAATATTTCAAAAATATTCAATATATTTTCAAATAATTTAGAAATATTTAATTATATCACAAATATTTCAGATAAATTACAAAGAGTGCACAAAGATTTCAATGATTTCCCAAAGATTTCACAAAAATTTCAAATATATCCAAAATATTTGAAAAATTTCAATGATTTCCCAAAGATTTCAATAATTTCACAAATATTACCAAATATATTTTGAAAATATCTTGATTATTTCTAAAGATTTCAGAGATATTTCAATGCGTTTTCAAAGATTTCAAATATTTCGGATAGATTCAAAAGATTTTACAAAGACTTCAATGATTTCCCAAAGATTTTTATAATTTTCCAAATATCACCCAATATTTAAAAAATATTTCATATATTTCCAAATATTCAAAAAATTTTTTTTCCCAAGATTTCATAAAGATTTCACAAAGATTAAAAACAATTCGTAAAAATTTCGGATGGATTTTATAAGATTTCCCAAAGATTTCAATAATTTCACAAATATTACCAAATATATTTTGAAAATGTTTCAATTATTTCCAAGAATTCCAATGCGTTTTGGAAGATTTCAAAAAGATTTGAAATATTTCGGAAATATTACGGATAGATTTAAAAGATTTCACAAAGACTTCAATGATTTCCCAAAGATTTTTATATTTTCACAAATATCATCCAATATGTCAAAAATATTTCACATATTTTCAAACATTCCGAAAAGATTTCACTTATATCACAAAGATTTCAGATATATTACAAAGAGTGCATAAAGATTTCAATTATTTCCCGAAGATTTCACAAAGATTTTAAATCTTATGTACCGAAAATTAATTTTATTGTCAAATAAAGAGCAATATATCACTTTTAAATATTTTCTTGTAATTCAAAGCCAATAAAAATTATTTTAATTTCAACATTCCCCATATGTTATTGTTGCAACATATTTCAAATACATTTTCATTGACGTATATCACACATTGTATGGTCAAATAATCCAGAAATTTACCGTAACTCTAAGAAAATAACGAAAAACTCTACTTTTTTCGATTTTTTTAAAATTCAAAGTCAATTAGGGAGGGTAAAAAATATTTTAATGGAATTATCGCTATAGAGGTATACATCGACTTGCTTTGAACTATTTTTATTGATAATTTAAATCTCAAAAAAAAATTTGTTGCTCTTCAAATTTGCAGAATTGCTTCGTTTTTTGTGATTTTTAGCTATATCTACGATGCGGAGACAGAAGAATTTTTTTTATTAAACTTTAGGGAAGTGTTTTTGACTCTTAAAAGAAAGTTTTCATTGTTATTAGAACTTCGAGCAAACAACTTTTTTCTCTCGATACGCCCTACTGTCTATCCTTGGAAAAAAATGTTTATTAAATAATGTTTAGAAATAACGCTTGCTGGATTTCTAAAGAAGTCTGGTTTTAAATTTCCTTGACTTTCAACTTTCCAGGTCTACTTCTCAAATGCGGTGAAATCAATTCAATTTACAAAACATTCTAGTGGTCGCAGACTAATTTACCATGAAATTCTTGTACAATTATTAATAAAGGTAAATGTAAAAGGCTTTTCAACAATTACACAGGTCCACACAAAAAATGAACTGTATTTAAACCAACATTAGGCGTTTCTCGTAGATTTATGGACGCTGAATCCGACTCCGTAAGCGAAATATTTCTATTACATCAGGGTTTTCAAAGAATTGACGCTTTTGGAAATTTTTTGGAACAACCTAAGGCGTGAACCCTGACGTTCTTGAGAAATACGCGGAAAATATGACGGAGGCTTTTCCACGTGTTCCGAATTCCCCCAATCCTTCCCGCGCGTTATCAGGCGATAACGCTATAGAAACGCTTAATTGCACAGTGTGAATTTAAGTCGGAGGGGTTTTTGAACCTTTGTTCCAGAGGCGCTTTTATTTCGTAGGCGATGTATTCGTTGTTGGGTCGATCTCTAATTTTCAGACAAGGAAATCCTGGATATGGTGGATTTGTGTCAGATCTGAGACATTCACGAATTGAAGGGCTGAAACGAATCCGACGGCTGTCCTTTGAATATAGTAGATATTTTCTTCCCTTTCAATGCCATTGCCAACGCTATATGCATACAAACTTGGCGTATTAAGGCGTTCTTCCCAATTAGATTGAATAGACCGGAAAAGGGTGGGGTGGCTCTACGATTCTGATTCAGGAAAGTATTCTGTTTGATAGGATAATTTTCACGGGTCTCGTTTATTCTTGGATAGATGCAACGGGAATTAAAATTCGCGCTAAGACTGGGTTTTTAGTGATCATTTGTAGTTATAGTTTTCCTGCTACATTGAAATGTATTAATCAAGTGAGATCCATTCTGAACCTCGCCGTAGGATGCCAACGTATTATCCTACCTGGCGATTTAACGCTACCCACATTGATTGGGAGCATCTAGCTCTAATCGGGCGGGCATTGTCCTCCGGGTGGTTTGTAATTGAAGGGCCATATTGCATACGGGTGTAAGTGCCAAATTTTGGAAATGTGTTTTATTGGCCTGAAGTAATTTTTTTAACCTAACTCATATTTCGTATTTTGTTTGTAAAGTAATTTGAGGTTTCTGCCTGTTATTTGCACAATTCAATAGAGCTAAGTAATAGCTCGACAGTCCTTTTCTATTTTTTCATTAATTCAAAAAATAAGAAAGTAATGCAACTCTTTGTGTGTCCATATTTTTCTTTTTGGGGACGCACCGCACCCTTGATAAGGGGTTTTCTGGGATGTGGCTGCTTCTTTTAGGATGTTCCTTTCGCGGTTTAATGAAGTTGAATAATAGCGCGAAAGTACTTTCTTGTTTTCTTCTAAATTTAAAAATAAAACAGTTACGCAACTTTATAGGTCTCAAAATTTCAGTTTTTTGGGATGCGTCGATATTTGACAATGGCTTTCTCATACATGGTTATTTTTTTAAAGCGTTCTTTTCACGATTCAATAGAGCTAACCAATAGCTCGAATGCATTTCCTTGTGTTTTTTTTTAATTCAAAAATAAAAGAGTTACGTAACTGTTTATGTATCAAAATCATCATTTTTGGGGACGCGCCGTTCTTTTGACAAAGGTTTTCTCGGTGATCAATGCTTCTTTCCGGATGTTCGTTTCACCGTACCTAACAGTACCTCGAACCGATTCCGTATTTTTTTTTTAGAATTAATTGCATGGAACTTATACAGTTTTTTGTTTCTCCTCTAACACTCGGATTTTTGCACTTACGACCGTATGCAGTGTGGCCTTCAATTATTATGATACTAATAATATTGTACGCGAGTTACAGTGCGCAGAAAACATTACTTTGCCTTGAATTCCAAGGAGAAGAATTTTAGGGAATTCAAGCAATTCTATGAATTCAGGGAATTCAAAGAATTCAGAATATTTTGGGAAATTTATAGAATAAATTTTTTTTAGGAATTTAGAATGGCCAAGAGATTCAGAATATTCACGGATTTCAGAGAATTTCGAATATTCAAAGATTTCAGGATATTTAAGGATTTCAGGTATTTCTACTAATTTCAGAGAATTTAGAGAATTCAGGGGATTTAGAAAATTAAAATAATTCAGAATGTGCAAGGAATTTAGGGAATTGAGATAATTTGAGGGATTTCAGAGCCTTTACGGCATTCAAGAAATTCAGGAAACTTAGAATATTAAAGAGAGTTTTTCAGGAATTCAGAGAATTCAAGACATACAGAATATTAAAGGATTTCAGGAAATGTAGAGATATCAAAGATTTCAGAGAATTTAAGTAATTAAGAGATTTTCAGGAATTCAGAGAATGCAAGGCATTTAGAATATTCTAGGAATTCAGGATATTCAATGAATTCAGGATATTCAAGGACTTCAGGATATTCCGAAAATTTCAAGGATTTCAGGTCGTCTCGGGAATTCAGGATATTTTAGGAATTGAGAGAAATCAAGAATTTTATAAAATTCAAGGGATTCATAGATTTTTCAGGAAATCATGCAATATAAAACTCTTTATTTTGAAAAAAGAAATAAAAATTTTTTATTTTAAGTTTCGACAGCTGTGAATTTTTAATTTGAAAGGCTATAAACTTGATATTGTATCATTTTTTTAGCAATTCTAATAAAAAAATATCCTATTTTAAAGGCTCGAAATTTGTCATTTGAAAGTATACCATTTTGATTATTCCTCATTTACAGGTTATTGAATATCGAAGACTTTGAATTGGAATTTATTCAATCATTTAGAAATTTTAATTTAAAATGGTTTAATTTCAAACGTTTATTCGAGCAATTGCTGTCATTCTAGGTTAAAATTAGTTATTTAACTAATCATTTGTTCTAATTATTTTTTTCACTATAAAATATAATTATTTTCGAACGATACAATTCTGAAAGATTTAAAAATGAATCAATTGCAATGATGTTGTAGGTACAAAATTAGGAGCATGGCGTAATTTGGAGTTCGTCTTTTACTGCTGTTATCCTTACACACCGGCCGCGAACGTTGAAGGTGAGAACAGTCGCCTCTGGATTCTTTCTTAGAGCTACCATCTGCCATTCCATATGTTTTTAGTCGCTTACTTCCTGATGTCTAGAAAGTTTCTTACAATGCGAAAAATGTTTAATAAAACCGCCTTCTGACCTGCTGTCAGTACCCCACTGACTCCTAAATGTTGAAGATGTTCAGCGCATCTTGCGTACATGTCATCTGTAGCCGAAATCACAATAGAATGAATAGATGCACATATCAAATTCCTCCATATTGTCTTTACTTCATGCGTTAGCTCGCTATACTTATGGATCTTGGTTGTATAGGTTGCTTGCACATTCCGGTTCAATGGACAAACAATGTCGATGATGTAGACTATGACACGTTTTTTCTCTCGCATCACGATATCGGGTCGATTGGCTCGGATGTAATGATCCTCCCGGATAGTAACATCTCAACGTAAAATATAATCTTCGTTTTTTAAAACGGGCACGGGAATGTATCTATAGAAAGGTATCTATATTGTGAAGAGTCCTAGGTTCAGGGCAAGTTGTTAATGTATAGTGCCCGTCACATCGTTATGTCTGAGCGTATGAATTGGCCAAATATTGAATGCTTCACCTTCCACTTCATGTTGATATAACGTTTTGGGGTGCTCGCCATGGATGACTTTTTCTCTATATTGCGTTTCTAATTTCTCTATGTTTACTGCCCTGATATTCAAGGGCGTGTAATCGAGATCCGCTTTACAGGTAGTGTTGTAAAGCGCAGTATCTCGCTTTCTGTTGAAATATTATTGCAACTTTATAACTTGTGACTTACACAGTTTCTTGACATCTACAGCGCCCCTACCCCCTCTATTTTGTTGTAGAACTACCATTTCAATCACCGAATTACTGTGGTACATTCGGTGCTTCGTAATTTCTACGCGGATGGTTCTGTTTAACCTTTCAAGGTCTGTGTTCGACCATTTGATGAGCCCAGAGGAGTACAGGAGGACAAAGATGTCATAGGCGTTGTTTGCACTGATCTTGTTTGGCGAGTTAAGAGAACTCTTCCGATTCAATCTGAGTCTGATAGTGAAGCTCTGCGGTTTCTAATTCTCCTTTGGTTAAATGCACTGTTCTGCATTTATCTACTCCGAACTCCATGCCCATATCATTGAAAAACTGCTTTGTGACGTCGATCACTTGCTACAGTTTCTGGTCTGCACTAGCATATAGATTCAGGTCATTCACGTATAGAAGATGGATCACTTGATGACCTTCCTCATTGCCATTTATTATGAACCCATGAGACATGCTATCTAGTGTTTTGCTCAATGGGTTCAACGCTCAACAGAACCATAGTCCACTAAAGGAGTCTCCTTGAAAAAGATCCATTGTAATGCCTATTAGTCTAGTTATTCTTGGTTGCCCATGATCAAAATACTTGATTCTTGTACCCCAAAGCATCGTCGCACAACCTAGAGAGTCGATAATACGTGGCCAGATTTTGTAAATTTTTAAGACTTCAAGCAAATAGTCATGTGGTACGAAAGGAAACGCATGCTTGTAGTCAATGTATGCCATGTGCAAATTCCTTTGGTGTTTCCGAGCTTGCATCTTGACAACAGCGTCTATGGTCACTAGATCTTTACTGCCTCGCGAGTTTTTTAACAACCTTTTTGTTATTCTGTCAGGATGTCATTCTCGTCGCAGGAAAAATATACCTTATCTGCCATGATGTTTGTAAGGCATTTATAAATTGTTGAAAGACAGGCCATCAGACGAAATTCAGATGCATTTTGAGCGTCTGGTTTTTTAGGCAACATATACGTAGTTCCTTTGAGAATAAAACCTGGCATTAGATCAGGGTGGTGGATGATCTTTTGAAAAGACCTTGCCAACGCAGGATGCACACTCGTCAGGTACTTGTACCAGAAGTTGTGCACCATGTCCGGACCTGAAGCTTTCCAGTTACTTGATTTTTAAAAACCGTTGAAACATCTAAAGCTGTGATGTTAGTCAGCTCCATTTCAGGGTAATTGCTTGTTCTTGATTTCTCTAGTTGGAACCACGCAGCGTCTTAATTTTTTCTGTTTGTTTTTCTGCAAAATCTCGACCAATCGTTAGTCATGTTTTCCAATTGAGGGACTTCCGTGTCTTGCTGCTTATTTTGCTTTATACTCACTTCACAGTATAACCTTCTTTCACTTGCCTAAAAGGTTCGATTTTGCTGTCTTCTTGCACTACTTTTCTTGTACCGACGTAGTGTAGCAGTTAGTCTCTGCTGTTGGGAGTCTATACTCGCATCTATTATTCCTGGTGTCAATGTCTCAATGGGGCTACAATGGATGATTTTAGTAACATGGTGTATCAGCTTTCTTGTCCTATTTCCTTTCTTATATTGAGTTACTCGACCCAATTTGCACCTTACTTTTCTGACATCCATATCCAATCTGATCTTCCTTGGTGAATCTCGATCTCTTCCTGGGGCAAAGAATGCATTTGTGGGCCTAGTTCTGCGGCCGAACGTTTCAACAGCTGCCACACCTGCACAAAACACCAGAGTTTGCAACTCCAATGCAATTAGCGCTGCGTTCAAATGCATAGGTAAAAACTTGCTATCCAGGTGTTCTATTAGTGCACGCTGATCCTTTATGATATTCATCTTCGGCAGAGAATGCCTTTGTATTGGTTCCACATTTTTAAACTCTAGTAAAGCACAACCAAAATTCCTTTCAAGGTGCGGTAGTTTTTCTGTTACTTCATTGTTTAGATCAACGTTATCAATGTCCGGATGTGGTTATAGTGGATCCGGTAATTGATGTACATTGTCCCTAGCACCTGTGCCTTTAGCTACAATCAGGTATTCGTTTTCCACACCTTTCGAAGGGAGTTCGTCATTAGGAAGCTGCTGTTCCACTTCCATTCCGAAGGCAGTTATTTCAACAGCCGAAAGCAATCTGTTTGTAGATATTTGGCGTTATTGGTCTTCTAGATTCTGCTCATTTATTCTTGTGGTTGACAATGGTTACTTGTAATACGAGTCGATTGTGTTCTCTCCTCACACTTTGCCCACTTTTCTCTACCAAAAGATGAAGGTGCATAACATATCTGCTCATACGGTATGTCCATTTCAAGCGCTTTCTTGGTTGCTGAACCTCTGCTTCTGCCTCTGGTTGAACTAGGCCATCTGCCTCTGGAGTATGTGGTGGGATTGCATCATCATCAAGTTGAGCAAGAACATCATCTGCCGCTGCTTGAACGTGTGATGCGGCTCCCTCTAACTGATGTTTGTTGTTGACCTTTTCCCACGGCAAATCAACCTGCTGTTTAATCTCCATTGCTCGGTTTTCTGACATAAGAAGATTATTTCTGAAATTCTTTATCTTAGTGACAAATCTTGTCACTGAAACTTTCTGTATGTAAGGATACTTCGCAGCAACTCCCACGGTATTTCTGTTGAGGTGGTTGCCTGCAAATCGCTAATTGTAGTCAAAGCATCCTCAGCAGGCACAGTTGATGTTCCACTGTTTAACGTTTGTCACATGTGTTCTTGACGGTTAACTGTTTGATTAGTGAGATCTGCTGCCTGACAATCTCGTAGCTCACCATCACCACCGTCCCGCATGCGACAAGTGTTTCAAAATATTTAATAGACTCTCCATGATAATTCATGGGTTTTGGTGTTCCTCTTAGTCCCTTTCCTCTTCGTTCTCGGTCTGTCTGGCATGGGAAATCCTATCGATAGCAATGCTACAGTCAAGATGGTTGTCAAATTTATGAGAAGAAAGCTCTGGCCCTACCGCAATGCCAACATGAAAACACCTTCTGTATTTTTGTTATATATTAGAGTGCTCCAACAAAAGCGACTGTTTAAATGTTGATGGGCGACTGGAAATTCGTATAACCTAGGCATAATCGGAATATGCCTATTTTTTTGTTTTGTCGTGGAGTCATTTTTCAGCTCACTAAAATGTTTTTAAAATGATTGACAAAGTAATGTTAAAGTGATCAATCTGTGAGTCCACTCTAAGGATTCACCTGCCTGGCCTGCGGCCATTAATCCGCTCTTCATTTCTGTTATTATTACGCTTTTCTACCTAGAGACCTACACCCTAAAACTTTAGCACTTGAGAGTTGAGGTCTTATTGTTCTGCCACTACCGTTCGGGTTAGTTTTCTATTTCGAGTCATCAAAAAAATTCGACTCGGCGCGGCTTATTGCACTCGCCATAAAGGCTTCACCTGTTAGCCTACGGGCGAACCTAATGTAAAATTATCAGTTCTTACCCATTTTTCAAGCCATTTTTTTATGGTAAATCTTTGACCATTTTAGTTGTTCTTTTTTAGTTTCATTCAGAGAGGTTTGAAGTATACTCTTATGAAAAATTAAACTTGCAAAAGAAGTTGTATTTTCACGTGCTAAACTCCATAAGAGGAACAATTGCTTTTAGCGCTTTAAAAATGATTCTACAAAAAAACAAAAAATAGGCATATTCTAATTTTGCCTAGGCTATATGAAATTCCAATCGCCCATGAACATTTAAACAGTTCACAACAAATCACAACGACAGGTCGGCGAAACCCTCGTGTCTTTTTATGACAGGAAGCGACCCAAGGATGACAGCTTTCTGCATCCATCTCGCAAGTGCCTTGGCATATTTTTGGCACGTGGGTATGACTTTAAAGTTACGAACCAGAGATAGTTTCGCACCTCCGAGAGCACCTATCACAAGGACAATTACTTGTACCGAATATTTTGGGTACTGTCGTTGCAGTACTGCAGCGATGTTGTATTCGGACGGACCCGAGAACTCGATCACGAATATAGTTCATTTCTCGAAGTCTTGCAGAACAATGTCAGGCCTCGAGTGTGCAACGATGACTGCTGTCCGAAAATCGTAGTTCCAGAAAATTTGGCACTTCTCGTTTTGGACAATTGACTCTATTTCCCTTGGAGCGTTCGGCAGCGGAGGGTCGCGGCCAACACCCCGATAGTATTTGTTCTAGGTACTCAGCGTGTGCATGACACGCTCTGCACCTACCGCTGGGAACTTCTTGACATAAAATGCGGTCACAGTATGCTAAGGTGGAAATGACACTGTCTTGACATGATTTCGCTTACGGATTTATATGCATTGACAAAAAATCTACAGGATACACCTACTTTTTATCCCAGTACGGTTCATCTCGTTTTTGTCGTCATGTGTTATTGAATTCGAAACTATCCACAATAATATTATTTAAATAAATTCAGAAGTCTGGAACCCCAAATTGAAGCCCTAAAATCTGGAGTCCTAAAATAATATCATTAATATATGTAATTTAAAAAAAGATAACACCCATATTTTGTAAGCAATGTGCTGCATGTTTGTCAGCAGCTTTGACTTGTTTAGTGTGTGATGGTAGATCCTCAGTTCGTGGACGAATTTTCGGACCCTTTGCGTAAGCAGCTTAAAGTTGGAGGAACCAATCAAGACAGAGTCAATACGATTGACCGGAAAAATCTGAATACTTCTGAGTGCACGGATCGACTGAGGGATGACCTGCTGGAGTGCTAGAATACCAGTATGGCCCCTGTGCGAAAAGGTTACATGGTGCGACTGTTTGCTCTTTGGTGTGACAGACACCCAGAGCTCGCGCACTTTTCGCACCAACTGCGGGGAAACCACGCCCAAAGATCTGGCTGAACTGGATGGCAGCATATTTTTGACAGAATGCGAGTACTATCTAAAGCTATGAAAAGTCTAGAGCGGAGAGGGAGGTGGGTCAGAGAAAATCAACAGTTTTTGTCTTACCCATCTCAACTCTTCCAGGAGGTCTAGGCTTTTTGGAGAGAAGTCTACGAAGTCCAGCATCCACTAGAAGAAAACTCAAAGAATATAAATAGCTTCAAGGAGCTGTGCAGTGCCCTCATACCACCTGAGGAGGAATGCCCACCTATCACTACCGAGGAGGTAAAAAAAGTATCAAGAGGCATCAAGAACTATTCCGCTCCGGGCCCAGATGATATCAAGACCTTCTGTGGAAGAAGTTTCCTTCAACCTACCAGCATCTGACCCGCATTTTCACCTCAAATCTAAAGTCGGAGGAACCTATTCCGGAGTGGTTGGTGGAAGAACGCACAGTGCTCCTGCAGAAGATGGGTAACTTGTATGACCCTAAGAATTACAGGTATCAGGAAGGTCACGAGAAATTGCTTATCAATTAATGTGTGTGCAAAGACGCAGCATCATACCAGCACTGTCCATCGATGGCCTGGATTAACTACCGGAAAACTTTTAATTCAACTTTTGATAGACTTATCACCTGTCTGTTGTAAAGCTTAAAGGTTCATCCGCACATCGTGGGGTGCATAGAGAGATTGATGCCTCTTTGGGAAAGCAGATTTATTGTCTCACCTGGAAAACATCGTGTCATAACTAAGAACGTCACCTTTCAGAGAGACGTTTTTCAGGGCGACCCAATGACAGATTTTGTCCTGCGAACTTTCGGCGGGGAACAAAGTATCTGCAACGAACATGCTTGCCGTCCGTGTAGTACTCTGTTCGTTTGGAGTGGTCCCATGGACGAAGGATGAGCTCAGATCCCTGGACAACGGGCCGCAAAAGGTCATGTGCATGAATAAAGCTTGCAGCTTGAGTCGTCCATTCCGCGACTTTACATCTCACGGACATATGGTACAGTACATATGGTCGCAAATGGACAAAACACTCTTCTAAAAAAGGTCAGAACACACGAAGAAGTGGGCAAAGGAGCGATTCTGTACAAAGCAGCGAAGTATGTTGCTGAAACACTTGGCCTTGACTTCAATATCAGGAATGAGCGAAATGCATTAAATATTATCCATCTCGAATACTCTCTCCTGAAGGCGCGGATGAAGAAAGCACATGAGGAAAACTTTCGCGAACAGCTCGACGAGAGCGTGCACGCCATCTTCCATAAAAATGTAAAGGATCGAATGAGCGGACGTTTGCATTTCTCAGATCACCCGGATTGAAGTCGGGCAAGGAGGGTTATATTTTAGCGTGTTAAGACGGTGCCATTTTCACTCTAGAAAACCGTCTCCGCATTTTAAGCCAAGACATTCCCGATGATAGCTGCAGAGCGTATCATGCACACCCCGAGCAACTAGGACACATACTGTCTAGTTGTCAAACTAATGCGGAAACGACGTACATCTAAAAGCACAATGTGGCAATAAGAGTGCTTTATTACCATCTCTGTCACTCTTAAGGCATTAGCACTGTTACCGCTATCCAAACGCTACTACGGAAATAGTCAATTGACGAAAATGAGAAGTGCCGAATATATTGGAACTTCATATTCTGGACAATTGTTTCTTCCAGAAATGAGCCCTGTTTGTTATCGAAATTTCTTCACCAGTCGAGAAGAACATCACAGCCAGCTTGTCGTCCTGGCCATCGGTGCTCTCGGAGGTGCCAATCTTGCACTTTTTAATAGTCTAAAAAGCATCTCTGCATGTCAACGAAATGCTACCTCACTTGGAGGGAAAGTGCAGAAAGTGGGCGTCCTTAAGTCGCTCCGTGTCCTCAGGGTGCACGAGACTTTTGCTGCATTGTCGTACTGAGTCCATCGCAGAGTATAACTTTATATGAAAATTACCATTATTTTTCTAAAATTACTAAATGGTCACAGAAATATAAGTTATCGCGGGACAAAGATATCTGCTCGGCGTGGTCTAAGGATGGCACTCACGGTATTATTTGCTTGAATGGCGGTTTTTTTTTATAGAAAATACTCAAAGTGACAATTGGTGTGTTCTGGACATTTGCTAAATAGCAAGATGCCACTAACAGGAAGAAGAAGAAATTCCCCATGCAGGAAATGCCCCATTTGGCTCCATTTTTAATGGGGTTATTTTTTAAAAAATTTTTAACATTTTCAAAATAAGAAAATTTTGGTTTTAAAGCCAAAATTTCTTAAGGAAAATGGTCTTTTTTATGGTCGTTCAACTTGGTCAAGTCAAACTCGACCAAGTTTTTAATTTTGTTATTTCAGTTTGTCATTTTGATTCGTAGTTTTTCATTAATTATTATTCTGGCTTAAAATAAATGCGATGCCACCGAGATTTTGTTGATAATATATTGGGGTGATAAATAGTTTTGCTTGTAAAAACTAAAAACCCCAGATCAAGGAAAATCAGGGAAATCTTGACTTTTACCATACTTTATTATTTGTAACAAGTAAATTAGGCTTTTCATAGAATATTGAAATATGCTTTATTATCCTTATTTCTTCTAAATTTAAAAAAGAATGTTTTCAAAAAAATACTGCTTTCTAGAAGTGAGTATGTTTAAATAAGAGTTTCTATGAAAAATGAGACAAATATTTCAGCCAAAGTTTGGCTTGCATTCAAATACTCCCAATTGTAAATGAAGGTATCAAGTTTTCATGGCGAAGTGGCTGTAATTTTAAATTTGTATTCCGCTCTTCCGCGGCGGCTTGCGTTTCTGTAATGGTCCTGGTACCGAAGAATTAAAATTTGTCTTCGGTAAGGAGTATGTCTTGGATAAAGTAGTATACGTCAATTAAAATAATTTTGTTTTAAATCATACCCTTAAGTTATGCACTTCAAATTGAACAGTGTGAAAATATATTACTTTTCTTACCGCTTACTACGGTTTTTATTTATATATGTTAAATTATAAATATTTGTAGAATATTCAATAGCGAAAAAATCAAACATAATAATCCAGAATGATTCTTTTTTTTTGGTTGGGGCGTTAAGGGGTCGTCTGATGTTGAGGGCCAGTTCTCCTGACCAAAATTATACTACAAATAGGATAAACTTGCGAGAACCCCACCAGGCCCACATCAATATTTAGGCACAGGTCGGTGTGAGGTGTATATTCTTTGTATACTGTACAGTTTATCCATGAGAAACGAAAAGTGCTAAAAGTGTGGTTCATTAATTTGAATATAAATATTCAGCCTATATCTTTTTGACAATATAAATATAATGCGTGACAATATTAGTGAAGTTTATGTGACTACGTATGTAACTCGGTTATATAATATTCTCAGTGCATTCAGTATGCAAAAAACCATTTCTTATTATAAAATATTGGCTTTGATCGTACATTTGATACAAAGAGTATATTCTACCCTACTGAAAATTCCTATATAGGTTCTTATATAGGATCCTATATAAGAACCTACGTAGGATTATATATAGGATCCTATATTTTTCACCTATAGGAAATGACATAGGATCCTATATAGTTTCCTATATAGGACCCTATGTAGGTTCCTACATCTTCCCCCATGTAAAATCCAGTGATTTTCCCCACGTAAAATCCTTTAACTTTGCCTTCACAAAATCCTACGTTCCTACCTATGAACTATACCCACGCTAAGACCTATGAACTTCACCTACGTGAATTCCTACAATCTAACCTATGAACTGCATCTACGTGAAATCCTACATTCGAACCTATGAACTGAAATTAATATTCAAGGAGTGCGCAGTAGTTTTCTATAACAGTTGCGGCTGCGCAGTATTTTTTTTTGTGGGGGGGAGGGTTAACATGTCCGACTATGCACCCAAAACTTCACAAATATATTTCATTTAAAAAAATATTATATTCCGATGGGTTCACAACTCGACCGATGGAGTGTACACTGACTTCAAGTGATTTCAGTGACTTCATGTGAATTCAAGTGACTTCAGCCGATGCAGAAGTGTGTGCATGTCGCAGTGATTTTGATTTACCGACTAGTTACATTTGTGGGGGCCCCTAATTTGTGACGGTCCTGGGGACATGGCCCCGCTGGCCCCATACTAAATTCGGCCCTGATTTTGATAAACAAATTGCATAAAATTTATGATAGTGTACCAGGAAGAAATGTTATGCATAGTGGGAAATATTATGAATAATTTTCATTTTTTCAATTAATTTATTGTTTCAAACAAAACCGAACTTTGTAAGGCAAATTATTAAAAGGATAATTTCGACCAATGTGATTGGTTAAGCAATAAACAAAATTTATGATGTTTGTTAATGAGTTCCCAAATTCGCCTATGAGTGAGACTTTTCATACTTTTGTACTGGGAGTGCAAAATTATTTGAGGATAATTTTGAGAAATGCGATGGCTTAAGAAATAAACCAAATGTATGATGTTAGTTAATAAGTTTTAAAATCTGAACAAATTTTAGTTTTCGGAATATTCCCGAGTTAAGTAAAATATTGCACCAATAAATTAAAGCTACTGCAGTTGACTTAAGTACAATAACTGCAAAATTTTCCATAAAATTTCACATAAACTTGAACATTCATTCTGTGATTTTCAACTTGTTTAGTCAAACAATATATCGTTGGAATTATTATCATTCACAGATTTCGAATATTATATTTCTAATATACCAAGTGCTAAATTAAAGAAATATATTCCGCATTTTTGTCTTTATTAGTTACAAAGGACTCCCGCTGACCAGGCTCGGCGGAGAAGCCGTGGAAGACCATTACCCAATTTTTACTATTTACACTGTAGGGTTTTCCCCTACCCTTTTGTGAAGGATAAAAGTTTCTTGTGGATCTAGGAAAAATAATTATTGTATTGAAAAAAGATTATGTTTCCTGAAAGAATTTTCTGCCCCACTCCGAATGACACACGAAATCCACCCTTATAAGAATAGGATAAGAGAAATTTTAGGGTATTTCAAACGATTCCAAAGTATTAAAAAAAGTTTCACAATTTTCGAATGGTTTTAAAAGATTTCAAGAATTTAAAGATATTACCTACGTTAGAACAATTTCAGAGAAAATCTTAATATTTTAAGGAATTTTACAAGATTTTAGGGAACTTCAAGGAGTTTTTAATCAGATTTAACGAAATTTCAAGGATTATTAGGGATTTTAAGGAATTAAAAAACGATTTTCGCAGATAACAAAAGATTCCAAAGTATATGCACGGAATTTAGAGGATTTCGTGAGATTTCAAAAGATTTCAAAAGACTTAATGGAATTTCAAAGGATTTCTATATAATATAAAGGATTTTAAAGAATTTAATGGAAATTTAATGACTTTTAAAATATTTTAAGTAATTTCAATAAGAGTTTTCAAAGGATTTCCACGAATTTGAAAGATTTCAATTAATTTTAAAGGGATTTCATAAATTTTGAGGGACCGATTTTTAGAGATTTTAAGGGATTGCTACGGATTTTATAGCATCATGAGCGATTTTAATTAAATTTTGAAGATTTCAAGCGATTTTAAGGATTTTAAAATATTTCACGGAGTCTTAAAGAATTTTAAGGAATTTCTACATCTCCACGGAATTCAAAGGCTTTCAAGAAATATATTAAATGATAAATAAAAAAAATGATTTAATATGTTCAAAAGCATTAAAAGTGTAATTTCAACAGCCGAACCATAATTCAATTAGCATATTAAAAAGAAAATAATTCGAAAGAGGAAATCCCCCCCCCAGTAAGAATTCGTTAGATTTTTCGTACCCCCCCCCCTGAAAAAAGCTATTCGTAATTAATGTACGCTCCCTGAGAATTCTGTTCCATTTTTAATATTTTTATTATACAGAACTTTTCAGAGTTTATAAAATATGGAAAATGTTTGACTTCGCTACTGAGCAAATTATGAAGTTTGTCTTTTGGAAGTACTCTACATTGATTACAATTTGTCTTCAAGTCCGGCTCATGAGTTTTCCATTGTTTATTCAACAATTATGTTAATAGAGCTAAAACTCTTCAGAAATGATCCTCATAAAAAATTCTGAAGGTCAAAGCCTTTTTTGCTAATCTAGAAATAATAGTCTTTCTTCTAATTTCGAAATACAAGGTCTCTAATTTTACTTGAAAAAGAATATCTTGAGGCGTTTTTATAACTTCTTAAATCGGGGTGAAATTTTTAAATCATAATTTAAAAGTGCCTGAGCTGTTATGATATTAATCTTATTAATCTGTATCTGACCATAAAAATTCTATTAGGAGAAAGTATTTTTAATTCGACGGAATTCTCTGTCATTTGGAAGAATATTCAATAATTATTTAGTTTTTTTTATTTTCAGAAAATTGAATTTGTTATATTCTGTTTCAGGGAAATTATCTCTTCCGAAAAAGTTGTACTCTTTCAATATAAATTAAAAAAATTTTGTTTATAACAGTTTGGATTATATACAAGCATTTTTTGAAAAACCTATTATGTGATCTTCAAATATGAAGTTTATAGTACATCTTTTGAGTAAAAAAATAAATATTTTACCTTCATTTTGGAAGGTGAAATAATCATGTTTACAAAAAATACTCATGATCACTGAAAAGGGCGGGAAAAATGCCATCAAAAATGTAGTACAAATTTTTTTATTGACTTTCAAAAGAGTAAAACCCCTTTGGAAGAGGCGGTTTCCCCGAAACAGAAAATTTGATTTCTCAAAAACAAATTTCAAACTACGTTTTGAAAAATTTTAGTCAAATTTTAAATTTGGTTGAAAAAAATCTATTGAAAAAGCATATTTTCGTTTATTATTTGAGCAAATAAAAAAAAATTCCCAACGAATTGCCATGCAACACTTTGCCCAACAGTTTTAATCTGATATTATATATTATTATTAATTCTAAAGTTAAAATATCAACTTTCATCAATTATCAAAAAATACTTCCCTTGCTTTTCTTTTCTATTATTTTATATAATAGATACCATGTAATACATCAATTTTGTATTAATATGAATTTTATATTTTAATTTAAAAATTGCGTGAAACAAAAAAAAAACAATAATCGAGGGCGTGTAAGTTTCCTGGTTCAATTCAATTAAAATTAATTGTTAAGGTTTGTTAATACAAAATATATCATTAATACAAAAGTCATCAATTCGATCATTTAAATGTCCCTATAAGTAGAAAATAAAATAAAAGAGTGTACAGACTTTGGTAAAAT
The DNA here is from genome assembly GCA_011634705.1 of Andricus grossulariae. Lineage (NCBI taxonomy): Eukaryota > Metazoa > Arthropoda > Insecta > Hymenoptera > Cynipidae > Andricus > Andricus grossulariae. The sequence continues at coordinate 234,720,944 of JAABKJ010007545.1, read as the reverse complement.
TAATCATTACTTATTAAAACCATTTAATTCCGCTTAACAGTTTAAATTGGTTTGAATTTTATTTTTTAGTTTATAAATTCAAATTCTAAACGAAAAATTCTACTTAAAAAAAAATTTATTTTACAATAAAGTGCGCGGGCAAGGTTTTTAAATGTTATATTATTCAAATATTACTTGTTGTTGTTTACTACTTTGTCATAAGAATATTTTAATTGAATGAAATGTAAATATAAGACCTAACGTTTACATTTTCATTGTTTAATTGAAAAAATCTTGACTGAATGAATAGCATTACAAAATAATAATTACAAAATAACCTTGTGTTTTTTCAAAAATATTTATAATTTTTTCTGATGGTCTCTGAAAGGATAATAATGTATTATTTATATTCGTATTTAACCAGTTGAATTTAATTGAAAAAAATAATTTGTGGCAAAATGGAGGAATCCTCAACCAAAATGATGAATTTTCAACAAATCAGAGAAATTTTCTACCAGAATGACAAATTTTCAATGAAATACATAAATAGTTTATTTTTTAACCAAAAAGATGAATTTTTTTAACTGAATGGCGAATCTTCAATAAAAAAATGAATTATGAACAGAAAAGTTGTATTTTCAACTGAAAAAAAGATAAATTTTTAAACAAAAATGGAATAGTTACATTTCCAGTGAATAAAATTAATTCTTAACTAAAAAAAAAACGATTTTTCAACCAAAAAGATAATTTGTTTACCGAAATGATTAAGTTTTTAGCAAAAAAGACGAATTTTCAGCAAGAAAGGTTATTTTTTAAGTTTAAATTTTTACCAGATTGTTTAATTTTCTTGCCAAAAAGACAATTTTCTACAAAAAAGTTGAATTTTCAAACCTAAAATATCAATTTCCAATGAAAAATGTAATTTGAATTCAGATAGTTGAATTTTCAACTAAAATTATGAACTTTCAACCAAATAGTTGAATCCTTAGCCCAAAACAGAAAATTCTTGATCAAAAAGGATAAATTTTTAACTAAGAAGATTAGTTTTCTACAAAAAAAAAACTTTTCATCTAAAAAAGACCAATTTTCAAATAAATAGTTCATATTTGAACCGAATAGATTAATTTTCTACTAAAATAGTTGAATTTTCAATAAAAAAGTTAATTTTCAACCAAATAGTTTAATTTTCTACCAGATTGTGGAATTTCCAATCCAAAGAGACAAATTTTCTACAAAAAAGTTGAATTTTTTACAAAATAGTTAATTCGCAGCCAGATAGTTAAATTTTCAACTAAAATTGTGAATCTTAAAAAAAGTGAATTCTTTACAAAACATGTAATAGTTTATATTTCAGCCAAAATTTTTTTAATTTTAAATAGAAAAGCAGTTGAATTCAACCAAAAAAGACGAATTTGTAACAAAAAAATTAAATCTTCAGCCAAAACAGATTAATTTCCATCCAAGCATTACATTAATTAATGTTTACATGTGATAAAATTAAATTACATTCATTCCATTTTTAACCAAAAAAGATTAAATTTTAACTAAGAAGATTAATTTTCTACCAAAACTGGTATAGTTGAATTTTTATAACTTTTTTATTTTCAGTAACATAGTTTATGGACGGCCCCCTAATCTGTTAATTTAATCAGCCGACTCAGTTAATCTTTAAATTATATCAATGTTCTCAAATGAAAAAAAATTTGTAAAGAATTTAATTAAAATTATTCTCATACTAGTATCAAATAATTTTAACTTATTTATTCTTCGATTGACGGTTTTATGAAATTACATTATATTATTGTCGTGTTACGCTGGTCCATTTAAGTCCCGAAACACTGCGGTTAAAAACCTACTGATTTTCTGCAGTTTTCCTCTCCCGTGGCCAAACTTCCAGGAAAATGTTAATACTTGTAATAAAGTCGGATGCAGCCTCGAGGGTGACCCGTGTATGGACCTCTGTTTCACCGGGACTTAAAACAAAATAAAATAAAGATTAATTCAAGAATCAATAAAAAAAGCGTCAAAATCGGTAGATAATCTAATAAAACATTTGTAAAAATCCCTCCTCAGGAGCTCAGTAGCTCAGATTCATCAGGCACCTAATAAAATTTCTCACTGTCATCGTTCTCGGCAGTGAATGAAGGTCCAGGGATTTTTTTAGCACGCGTTTTGCGCATCAAAACGAGTATGTAATTACGTCAGGTCAGAGAAAGATGAAGGACTAGGGAAGATAAGGTTTAAGAGCGTTCCCCTCAGTCAGCGCCATCCTGGTAGATTTATGTCCTCTGTATGGTGGCTGCATGCTAACTTTTCCCTTGCAGGCTGCTTCCATCGAAGGGCCGCGATTTTTTGGCAAGGAGAGAAGAACGAGGTTGGGGAGATGAAAGACGTTATTGACGGTGAAAAAAAAAAACTTCCTTGTTATGCTTCTGGAAAAGGTACAATTAGATTTAATTTATGCAAACCGAAATTCGGGGGTAGTTGTACTATTAAAGTACAGTAATTTTGATCGATACTGTAATAAGCTACCTTCAGGCAACGTTATGGGGTTTTGGGACAGGCTTGGTAAGAAGGATCAAGTAGGTTTTATATTTTTATTCAGTTTTTATTTTGTTTAAGAAATTTATGTATATTTAATCAATTTTAATTAAGTAGTTTACTATTTTATTTATTAAATTATTTATTTTATAACTGATTTCTATCTTTTGAAGGAATTACGTAAATACTAAATTGTTTAAATGTTTTGACTGAATTTCATTCAGCTCAGACAGTGGGGCCACACGGCAGAAGTGAAATTTCAATGAATTAACTTTAAAATTTTTCGTAAAGAATCATGAGTTTTGAGGAGATCGCATAGTAAGAAAGTGCAGAAAGAGAGAGAGCATGCTTCGCCTGGCGTTGCAGCAGTGGGGATATCGAAAATGATTCTTCAGAGAGAAGTTATTTAAACACTGAATTAAAAAATCTTTCATCAAACTGAGGGAAGGTGGTGAATAAATAGTGAAAAAATCATATCGTAAATAAAAATAAAGCAATTATTTGTATCAACAAATTTTATTTTGCACTGAAATAGGCAGAAATGAAATAGACACTGTCAAATTAATTTCATATATGTATGTTAGCTACTAGACAAATATCAATGGAAATTATGCGAAAAATTCAATTTTTCGACCATGGGATTCGAACCCACGACAGTGTGATTATTCAGTTTTAGTTCAGCACTTTACTTACTGAGCCACCCTGCCTCCTGACATTGAAGCTTGCTAATCCAAATATGCTTAACGCAGAATCTATTTTTTGTTGAGCTTTTCTGCTTTTTCATCAAGTTCTAGACAAAAGATTATTTGAAAATTGATAATAACCAGCACGAAATTACGTTAGTAAATTAAGTACGTAGACACACAAAATAAAAGAAAATCTTTAAGTTTGATTGAAATTTAACTGCAAAACTTATTGTTTGTATTAATGGTCACGGAAAATTTAAAATTGGTCAGAGAAAAATTAAGGAATTTTGAAAATAAAGTTTTGCGGCCACCCTGAAATAATACTCTTATCAGTAATTTATTCTATTTTTTTATTTACAAATTGGATCATTCAAAATTACTGATTTGGTCTGTGGACGTTGCTGATTAGATTAATTTTTTACCAAATAAATCTTTTTTGTTCAAAAGTAATTTGATTCATTGAATTCAACTGTTTTTGATTTAAAATTAGAATATTTTTGGGTTGAAATATGAACTGTTACATTTTTTTTGTAAATTGATCTTTTTGAATTGAAAATTCAACTACTTGGCTAAAAGTGGAACAACTTTGCTGAAATTTTTTTTCGGTTAAAGGATTACCTTTTTAGATGAAAATTTTACATTTTTGTAGAAAATTCGTTGTTCTTTTTTTTTTGGTTTTGAAATTAATTTTTTTTTATAAGGAAATTCAAATTTTTATGTTGAAAATTCCACTGTTTAACATATAATTCGTCGTTTGGCTTGAAACTTCAACAATTTGAATGAACTTTCTTTCTGGACTACAAAATCTTTATTTGTCGAAAATTTGTCTTTTTGGTTAGAAAAATAATCTCTTTGGTTGAAAATTTGATTATTTTCTTAAAAATGAATTATTTTGGTAAAAAATTAATTTAAAAAAAAAAAATTTGAACCTTTCCACTTTTGGTTAAAAATGTATATTTTTTTGGTTGAAAATACACCTATTCTGTTCAAAATGTTATTATTTGGTTGAAAACTGAACTTTTCGGGTTGAAAACTCAACTTTCATCTACAAACTTCCTCTTTTTGGCTTCAAAATTTAACTATTTGGTAGAAAGAGCAACGGTTTTGGTTGAAGTTCGATTTTTTTAAATTAAAAATTTGACCATTTGGTTGAAAATTAATCTATTTGGTTGAAAGTTAAACTATTTTGTGAAAAATTCGTTTCTTTCGCTTGAAAGTTCAACTATTTAATTGTAAATGCAACTGTTTGTTTAATAATGAATTAATTTATTTGAATTCAAATATTTGGTTAAAGCTGTTGATTCAAATATTTGGTTGAAAATTCGTCTTTTTGGATGAATTCAAATCTTTTTAATTAAAAATTTTTAATATTTTTAAAATAAATTATCAATATATTTTTTGTTGAGAATTCATCTTTCTTGGATGAATATTTAATTAGTTGGTTGAAAGTTAGACTAATTTGTTAAAAATTCCCTTATTTCGTTGAAGATTCATCATTTTAGTTCAAGATTCATCTGTTTGGTAGAAAATTGAACTATGTTGTTGAAAAATAATTTTTTTTAAAATTAAGGTCTTAAGTGAATTTTTAGTGGAAAATTGTTGTTTTTTAGTCAAAAATATTTTTTTTATCAGTAGACAATTGACCTTTTTTAGTTTAAAACGTTTTTTTTTTTTCGTTGAAAATTTATCTTTTTCAGTTAGAAATTTATTTTTTCAGTCGAAAATTTATCTTTTCTAGTTGAAAATTCATGTATTCTGTTGAAAAGTAGCCTTTTTCGGTAGAAAGTTAATCATCTTACTTGTTTTTGGATGAGTTCAACTGTTTTTAATTAAAAATAAAAATCTGTTTCTTTGATAATTAATTAATTTGTTCAATTTCAAATATTTGGTTGAAAATTCATCTTTTTGATTTAAAATGGTTGAAAGTTAAACTAATTTGTTAAACATTCACTTGTTTCGTTGAAGATTCATCATTTTAGTTCAAAATTCATCCCTTTGTTAGAAAATTGAACTATTTTGTTGAAAATTAATTTTTTTTAAGCTAAAGTTTTAAGTGAATTTTTAGTTGAAAATTTTTCTTTTTTAGTTGAAAATATTGTTTTTTTTTTCAGTAGAAAATTGATCTTTTCCAGTTGAAAATGTTTTTTTTCTTTCGTTGAAAATTTATCCTTTAAGTTAAAAATGTTTTTTTTTCAGTTGAAAATTTATCTTTTTTAGTTGAAAATTCAAGTATTCTGTTGAAAATGTTATTATTTTGTTGAAAGTTGAACTTTTCGGGTTGAAAACTCAACTGTCTTCTACAAAACTGGTTTTTTTTTCTTCAAAATTTAACTATTTGGTAGAAAGAGCAACGGTTTTTTGTTGAAGTTCAATTTTTTTAAATTAAAGTTTAACTATTTGTTTGAAAATTAAACTATTTTATGAAAAATCTATTCCTTTTGATAGAAAGTTCAACTATTTAATTTTAAATGCAACTGTTTGTTTGATAATTAATTAATTTGCTTACATTAAAATATTTGGTTGAAAATTCGTCTTTTTGGATGAATTCAAATCTTTTTAATTTAAAATTAGTTAGTTGAAAGTTGAAGTAATTTATTAAAAATTCCCTTATTTCGTTGAACATTCATCATTTTAGTTCATGATTCATCTCTGGTAGAAAATTGAACTATGTTGTTGAACATTCATTTTTTTTAAATTACGGTTTTAAGCGAATGTTTAGTTGAAAATTTATCTTTTTTAGTTGAAAATTAGCGTTTTTCGGTAGAAAGTTAATAATCTTACTTGTTTTTGGATGTCTTCAACTGTTTTTAATTAAAAATAAAAATCTGTTTGTTTGATAATTAATTAATTTGTTTAATTTCAAATATTTGGTTGAAAATTCGTCTTTTTCGGTGAATTCAAATCTTTTTGATTTAAAATGGTTCAAAGTTAAACTAATTTGTTGAAAATTCACTTGTTTCGTTGAAGATTCATCATTTTAGTTCAAAATTCATCCCTTTGGCAGAAAATTTAACTATTTTGTTCAAAATTAATTTTTTTTTCAAATTAAAGTTTCAAGTGAATTTTTAGTTGAAAATCTTTCTTTTTCAGTTAAAAATATATTTTTTTTCCCAGTAGAAAATTGACCTTTTTTAGTTGAAAATGTATTTTTCCCCCCTTGAAAGTTTATCTTTTTCAGTTAAAAATGTATTTTTTTAGTTGAAAATTTATCTTTTTTAGTTGGGAATTCATATATTCTGTTAAAAATTCATTTTTGTTTTAATTAAAGTTTTAAGTGAATTTTGAGCTGAAAATTTTTCTTTTTTAGTTGAAAATATATTTTTTTTAGTAGAAAATTTATCTTCGTTAGTTAAAAATGTTCTTCAAAATTTTTATTCTGTAATATAAATTATTTTGCCCCACAAATCGAGAAACTACACGCACTGTAGCGCGTGATTGAGGATGCTAGTTCGAAAAAAGTAGGGAATATCTTTGCCCAAAAAACGAAAAAATTGGGGGGGGGGGGGTCAACCACGAAAAATAAAATTGCAACAGGTATAAATTTGGACCACCCTAGTGTGCATTATTGGCAAAGAGAAGCGTCAACCATCGAATTAATTAAATCGTTGAGGCCATGAATAGGACAATGGAAACGCGTCGCTGGTAAACACAGAGGAGACAGGGACATTCAATTATCTTTGATATGAATTGTATTACGCAAAGCAGTCGGAGTGGGATTGTTGCGGGGCGAATGGGATTGTCGCGGGGCGAATTGGACCGCGTGGCCAGGCAGGGGGTGGTTTGGGGGCGACTATAGCACCGACCAGGGGATTGCATCCCCTCTGAATGGACGTGAAAAGGGGGCAAGGGGGAAAGGGAAAAAGGGTTGTCAGGCGGGAGGGTGAGTAACGTCGAAAATTGATGCTTTCTCTAGGCAAAACAGCAGAACGGCCATGCTACCAGCACGCAACCCAACGCAAACCCATCGCCAGAATCCTACGGCGAATCCAAACACACCTACTTGAACAGAATCGAGCTGACTATAGAAGCAGTTAACACTCTATTAACACTAACGACGCTCATACATAACATCGGCCGGCATAACGCGCAGGCCGCATAGAATTTATGGTCTGTTAATGGTGGTTACTTTATGGTGGCGCGTGGTCGTCACAACGAGAGGGCAGGTAGTTGTGACGTAAATTTTACAAGACCCTACCCCCTCCCCTTTAGTGCCATTACTCTCTTTCTTTCCTTACTACACCAGCCGATCCCATTATATTCTCCTTGGATTGGTCTCTATTTATTTTTTGGACAAATTCGCTTTCCTCGGCTGTGAAATCTTTATTTATATATATAGGGTAATGTAGTAAAGGTTGGGACGGGTTTTTGCTTTTTACGAACAAAACCTATATAATTACGGTGTTAAAAAAATGTACAGCCGATTATCTGAATGTCTTGCAATCTGCCAAAAAAATGTTGTATTGTAGGTTGGGACACCTCTTAAAACATGAAAAATAAGTGTAAACATTAATTTTAAAACGCCGCAGTGAACCTTGTAGTAAATATTTATTTATGCAATTGGGTTTTCACATAAAAATGAGCAATTGCAAATCTGAGCTTTATCCATTTTTGATGTACGTAACGTGGACCGAAAGTACAATTATTTTGATTATTTAACACTAAGAAGTTGCTCCAAAGACGATTTTCAGTAAAAAATAGCTCATAGGCATAAAAAACCGTGCCCTAACCTATATGCGGTACACGTGTCTCAACCTATACATTTAACGGTATTTTTGAATTGTTAGGAAAAAAAATTATCTGCATTATATGCCAAATCCTCTGGAGCCATAACAATATGTTCTGTTACAGGGAACAATTGAACTTTTTTTAACTTTCCAAGCGAAAAAATTACATCAAATGCATTACTGTTATATTCCCAATATAAACAATTCTTATGAACAAGTTAAATAATATTGTTGAAAAAATTAAAAACTATGCGTCTCGAAGACCCAAACAAGTATATAATATGTTTTATTACCAATATTAAAAAAGTTTTCTTCATGTCAAAGAGATAAACAATATATTTTTCAAATTTATAAATCGGTCTTGCTAGATCATAAGGCATAAGAGATCATGGAAGGTACGTCATTTGATCACATGTCAGATACAGTACTGTAATATTCCTAATATAAGACAAAGTTTTTCTCATATAAACAGAGTACACACATGTTTTTGAAACTTTGTAATCAGTACTAGTGGATCATAAAAGGTTAAAAAATATGCCGATCAATGCGTCTTGAAGATGCGAACAAATACATTGAATATAGTATTGTTGTATTTTTAATATAAAAAAAATGTTTTTCATATAAACAGAATAAAAAGTTTCTTTGAAATTTCATTAATCGGTACTGGTGGGTCATAAAGGTTCAGCAATAGGTCGATCGATGCATCTCGAAGACGCGAACAAATATAATATAATACAATATAGTATTGTTATATTTTGAATATTAAGAAGGTTTTTCTCATATAGACAGAATAAACTATTTTTTTGAAACTTCATAAATCGGTACTGGTGGGTCATAAAAACTTCAGCAATAGGTCGATCGATGCATCTCGAAGATGCGAACAAATGCACTGAATATAGTATTGTTGTATTTTGAATATAAAAAAAAAATGTTTTTCATATAAGCAGAATAAAACATTTCTTTGAAATTTCATTAATCGATACTGGTGGGTCATATAAGGTTCAGCAATAGATCGATCGATGCATCTCAAAGACGGGAGCAAATAATACAATATAATATGTTATTGTTATGTTTTGAATATCAAGAAGGTTTTTCTCATATAAACAGAATAAACTATTTTTTTGAAACCTCATAAATCGGTACTGGTAGGTTATAAAAATTACAACAATAGGTCAATCGATGTGTCTCGAAGACGCGAACAAATATGGTAGATGTATTGTTATATTCTGCTTGTCAAAAAAAATTTTCTCATATAAACAAGGTAAACCTTTTTTTTTTAATCTCTGAACTAAAAAAAATGAAAAGTATATCTGAGTGAATTTAGATGGTTTCAAGTGAATTAAAGAAATTCAAGAAAATTCCAAGGAATTCTGGAGAATTTAAAAGAATTCATGAAAAATGCATAGAAAAAATAGGATTAATAGAGTCCCTCACTCCTTGCTAATAAATTTGTTGAAAGACATTAAAATATCATAAAAATTTCGTAAGATTCTATAAAATTTGGTGACATTTCCTGAAATCCTGGAAAATTGATTTATAACTCATTTAAATCCTCGGGAATCCTTCCAAATACCTTGAAATTTGTTAATCTCTTGAAAATGCCTTGAAAGCTTTTCAAATACCCTAAAATATTTTAAATCCTCGAAAATATTTTGAAAACCTTCAATTTTTTTAAAGATCTTGGAAATGTCTTGGAATTTTAAAAAATACCCTAAAATATTTTTAATTTGTTGAGATCATTAAAAATCCCTGGAAGCTTTCTAAAGCTCGTAAGAATTTTTTGTAATTTTTCAAAATATCCTCAAATAAAAAAAAATAAAAATAAAAATCCAATGGAATTCCTTCAAAATATTGAAATCTATTTAAAATGTCTTCCAATCTTTTAAAATACCCTAAAATATTTATAATGCTTTGAAGTCTTTTGAAATTCCTTGACATTTTTTAAAATTCCCTACAATATTTAAAATCCTTTAAAATCATTTGAGATCCCCTAAAAATATTAAAATCAATTGAAAATTCTGTAATGAATCTTTTAAAATACTCTAAAATATTTCAAATTCTTTAAGATCTTTTAAGATCCTTTAAGATTTTTAAAGAGTGAAATAATTTGAAAATAATTTACAATCAAACATTTGGCGTAAACAAATTTAAATAATAAATATTTATATGAACAAATATTAATTCACTAATTTAATTGAAGCCTGGACTCGCGGTCGATAAGGAGTGGCAATGTGTGTTTCGGACTTCAGAGCATCGGAGCACGAATTTGACAGGTGGTCTGCATGCCGTGTTTGCTTTGCTGCTTACAACTGCAGTCTTATGGTCTTCACATACAAAAGACATCTGAATTTTTTACCCACTTTTCTCCATTTCGCGACGTATATAGCAAAAATGAGGTTCGCCATCATGAAGTTGTGGGTCTTCGGATATAGGATGACACCTGAAAATGCTTCTGTGATGTCAGAATTGTGAGTAAAAAAATTAATTTGCGAACGGTTCTCGCCGTTTAAATGCTGTCATCTGCTATCTGCAGATTGCTCTGGTTCGAAAAATGTATAATTTCAGTAAAAAGAAATGATTGTCAGTGCCCTACCTATAAAAAAAATCCAAGTCGGATTTGACCAACACCCTTATTTTAAAACAAAAAAACTTTGTTACCACTATCGTTGCACAAAAAGTAACTAGTTACAAAAAATATTTAAAAGAAACTAGTCAGTTGCCATCACTGGTTCTGATATTTGAATTTATACTCAGAGAGTTTTTGATTTATTTATTTTGCAAATAATCTTTGACTACTTCTCATAAAATAAGAAAGTAAATGCGAGGAAAAGTGGATGCAATTCAAAGTAATTCATAAATTGAGAAACAAGTGATGAGACTTTTTTGTAAAGGGTACCGAAACAATTTTTGTTTAATAAATGAGTGGAAGAAGTTGCTTGCTTGTTTTTATTTAAAGTACACAGCCTCAAGAGATATTTCATTCCTTAGACTCCTTCATTTTGATTTACATAGCATGAAATATAGTGTTGCGTATTTTTATCTTGCAGGAATGTATTCATTTCGATTTTAATTAGCGCGGTCTGCTCAGAGGAAGGTAATTTCTTGGTAAGATTTATATAGGTGAATTTTACCACCGTAAATAATGAGGAATACACAGAAGCAATTTAAGTACTTTCTTAAGGAGTCTACAAGTGGAATACTTGAAAAAAATCTTGATTACGACTTCTATTTAAGGAACATTTTTTAATAATATTTCAGATCAGAAGGGTAAGGCTGTTGATACTATCAACTAGCGATTTTTATATATATTTCTTCTAGTATTTTAAATTCACTCACGTTTTTCTGATTCTGTATTTTTTTTTTTTTTCATTTTTCAAAATATTTTCAACAACTATTATTTTCATAATTAGAAATTTTACTCCTGTCACTTGTTATAACTTATTAATAACTCATTCCTTACTCTTTATTTGGAACTTTAAAAGTTTTTATAGGGATTAATAAAATAATCTTCCTCATCACCTATAAGTTGAAACTTTTACCAATTTTATGGCATGGATAAAATTAGCTGGGCAATCAATTTTGCGGTAGAATTTAATTAACTTGTTGCTACTTGGTTGTCAAGGACGAAAAGAAAGTAAAAAGTGCTGTTAGAGAATTTTCTCTAAGATTAACGATATTTTCTTTAGCGTTACTTTAATGGAGAGAGCCAAGTTTTCCTATACTAAGTGCCCATATTCTTTTTACTCACTAGAAAAGTGGAATATTTTCCTCTGTAGGATTGTTTAAGACTTAGTTCTTAAATTCAAAAAATAAGTTCTCAAGAATTTGATGTAAACCAATTTTAAGATGTAGTAGCATTAAGCATTTGGTTTTACTATTTAATTATAGAAGAACACTTAGAAAGCGGTTTTGGTAAATAGAAAGAAAGTTTATTATTGGTGCAATCAAATTTTTTGTCCTCCCAATAATGATTTGTTCATTTAAAGAGAGTAAAGATCAAATAAAAATTGACTTTTCATATTGGCGTAAATTCTTTCAAATAAAATTAATGTAAATACCGCATATTGAATTCAATATATAGTACTTTTATTTCCTAAGATTTTAAGTCAAAATATACTGAATCTTCAACCAAAAAATATTTCTCAACAAAATAGATGAATTTTTCAAAACGAAAGAAAAAAATTTTGAACGACAACAAAATCAATTTGTAACCAAGCAGATGCATTAGCAACCAAATAGTTGAACTTTCATACAAAAAAAAAAAGATAATTTTCAACCAAGAAAGATGACTTTATCAAAATAGTTGATTTTTCAACCTACAAAAGCTGCATTTTTAACCATTTGGTCAACATTTTCGGAAAAAAAAATCAAATTCAACCTAAAACAGTTTAATTTTCAAGCCAAAAAGACGAAATTCTTAAAAGACTGTTGAATTTTCAAACCAAAAAGTTAAATCTTTAACAAAAAAGATAATTTTCAACACAATAAAATCAATGAAGAAAAATGAATTTTAAAACAAATTGTTGAATTTTCAACTGAAAAAGATTTTTTTTACCAAATATGGAATTTTCCAAATTTTCAGTAGAAAAAATGAATTACAAAACAAAAAGAATTTCCAATTTGTTGAATTAAACCAAAAAACTAGAATTTTTAACCAAATAGTATAATTTTTCACCAAATTGTTGAATTGTCAGACCAAACGTATGAATTTTCTACAACACAGTTCAATTTACAACAACATAAAATGATGAATACATTGTAGAAATTTTTTTTAAAGAAATTAGACTTTGAACCAAGTAGTTAATTTTTTAACGGAACTATCCAATTTTTAACCTGAAAAGATAAATTTTCAAGCTAAACAGACGAATCTTCTAGAAAACAGATCAATTTTAAACTAAAATGATGCATGAATTGGAGTAATTTAAAAAAAATAGGTAAACTCTGAGCCAAGTAGTTGAGTTTTTGAACAAAAAATACGGATTTTCAACAGAATAGTTGAATTCTCAATGAAAGGATGTAAATTTTCAACCAAACACGTGAATTTTCAGTCAAATTGTTGAATTTTCTTCTGGAGAAGATCAATTCCTAATTAAAAATATCATGTTACAACAAAAAATGTTGTCAAATTCTTTGAAATCTCTTGAAATTGTTTGGAGTCTTTTCGAATTACTTAAATTTTTTCAAATGATCTAAAATTAGTTCAATTCCAATTAAAATGTAATTATTCATTAAACTTATCTAAACAAATCGTTCCAATCCCTAGAAATCTTTGAGTTCCTTTGAGATTAAATAAAACCCTATGAATCTTCCGAAATTCCATGAAATACCTTAAAATATATGAAAATTCTACAACATTTTTCGAGTTTGATGTTTTTTAAATCAACTAAAATACTTTGGAATCTTTTAAAATAACTTAAAATATTTAAAATTCTCTAAAATTGTGCATGTTCCGTCCTCCCTTCAAATTGTTGATATCCGCTCAAATCCCTTGACAAAATTTAAAATCCTACGTTGAGTGAACAATCAATCATTCATTTGTATAATTTGAATCGCTTCATGCAACATTTTAACATTATTTATTTCTATACTAAGTTTCTAATAATGATTTTCTATAATGATTTTTCTAGAATCGCCATAAAATTATAAGAAATGTATTATAGGAAATGATTATATGCTTAAACTAAATTTATTATATTTTTTCGTAAAGATATGACGATCATAAAAGTTGTTGACGATCCTTTAAAAAATTTTCAGATTTTGGCAAAACGGTTTAACTAAAAAAAAAAATAGAAAAGAAAACGTAATGCGCTTTACTTCTCAAAAATAAGTAGGGATGCCTCCATGGCCTTCATGCAATCTCATTCTTGTCCGCTTTGAAATTGAATTATATGAAGCTATTCAATGATAATTATTATTTAGGTCTTTAATTGTTTGCAATTTAATTATGTAAGTTAGTTCTTGATGATCATGTGTTTGCGCTCATGGGGTGAGTTGCATATCTACTGATTAGTGGTTTCACAGTTGTGTCTAATTTCCTGCATGCAGCGTCAGCAGTATCGATTTATCAGTAGTAGTATAGCTGTGCATAATAGTGGTATTGATACATTAACATTTAGGTGGATTATAAACGTAAGAGCCACACGTGCCTATCGTAATTCCGACGGAAACCGAGCACGGTAATTTCAGATGAAGCGGATCATTATCGATATGGAGCACTGAAAACCTAACACCGACTACCGAGCACGTAGATTCAGCAAGATGAGAAAACAGGTGCAGCCACCTCAACTTCTTGTGGCAAAATAACTCCCAGGAAAATATACTGCGACCTTTATGAGCGTCTTTTTACACCAGCGCATCGTAATATGAATCTACAGACACATATGAATTGGCTCCACATTTATTGTGGTACCGGAGAACACAACTTCTTCCTTGTATACTTTCCCCTCTCCTTGCTTCCCTAGCTAACAATCCCCTTCCCCTATTTTCCTTCCCCAGCTCTCACATCTTCTCTACTAATCACCCTCATTTCTAATAATTTACCCTACTTTCCATCAATTAAGCTCAGATCTCATACTTCCCTCCCACAATTTCCTCTACTATCCACCCCTTATTACTCCTCACTTGACCTTGTTACCCTTCCCTCGTTTGTCTTCCTTCTTGTATTCTCCCCATTTCCCCTCCTCTAATTTCCCCTCATATAACGTACTTTCCATCCCTTCATTTACCCTCACTTACCCTACTCTCCTAACACTCATTTCCCCACGTTTCCTATCGCTTTCCCTATTTTCGCTTTTCTTATTCTCCTACACTTCCCGTACTTATCCTCCACTCATTTCACCTACTTTCCGTTCAATCATTTCCCCTCACTTCCCCTACTTCTGTCCCCTCACTTCCCCTCACTTTCTCTTACTTTCCCTCCTTTCCCTCCCCTCACTTCCCCTTCTTCCTTACCATTCATTTTCACTTACTTTCCCTACTTTTCCTCCTCTTATTAGCCCTCACTTCCCCTCCTATGAAACCTTGAAAACCTTAAAAATGATATATTCATTAGCAATATTATTGCTTCCGGACAGCAAGCGATTCTAAATCAATTTTAGAACCTATTTTTAGACCTACTTTTATATAATTAAACCAAACCTGCTGCAAATGTTTTTTGTCATGATATACCCCGAGAAAAAAAAGTCCCATTGGGATGTCGCACATTTCGGGTATATCGAATCGGTAAGAGAATTTTGAATTGGCCAAACCAACATTTTCTATTTGACAACAAAATAAATAATATTTTTATCCAACTTTTCAGATGTAACTTTTTTTGTAAGATATGCGAATTGACTGAAGAAGAGCTTAAGTCAGTGTTATCAACATCTAGCAATAACTTTCAGTACGTTAAAGTAAAAAAAATGGTTTATAATGTTTTAAACAAGTTAATGAACAAAAGACATTTTTTGTGATTTGCAATGATTAGTTGCTTGAAATTCACAGTTTTTATATAGAATATAAGAGAAATGTATACCTAATTGTGATTGTTTTAAAATATCTGCTACTGGGCAGCATTATTTAACCAATTTCTATAAACTAATACACATTCATAACATTATTCCACGAATGGGGCCATCTTTTTTTGCGGAACCTACTAAAAATGTATCGTTAGTGACGCCTAGCTGAACTTTTGTTCAAATTAATAAAAAATATTAATTTTTAAAACAATTTTGATAAATAAATGCACATTGTGGTTACTCTTGCAGGAATAGGCTTATTTTTTTGTGGAGCAAGCTAGAAATGTCTTACGAATGACTCCTTGTTGACTTGTTTGTTCAATTAACAAGAACTGTTAATAATTTAAACAATATTTATGTAGAAATGCACAGTTTGACAATTTTTTCATAAAAAGTATTAATTTTCATTTCGGAATCGACAATAAATGTCTTGCCTAATTATTCTTTCCAGTCACATTTTTCTAATTAGGAAAACGTGTTGTTTGTTCAAACAATATTTACAAACAAATTCACAGTTTGACCCTTTTTCAATGATAAATTTTTTTTGCGAATTGAGCTACAAAACACAGGGTCATTACATGTATTAATCAAAGGTGGGATGGGTTTTTGGTTATAGTGTTATCAAATTATGTTTTTTATTGGGATTCGTATCTTGACAACAACCGAAAATGCAAATAATTTATTCCATGAATATCATGAGTGTTCTTGAAAAGTTGAACTGCTTTTGGTCCTAATGGTTTATTACCAATAGCGAAAAAAATGTATCATTGAAAAATGGTCGAACTGTGAATTTGTTTAGCAATATTGTGTAAACAATCCGCACATTTTCCTAATTAGAAATATTTGACAAGAAGGAATGATTGGCAAGACATTTATTGTTGATTTCGCAAAGAAAATGAATACTTTTTATGAAAAAATGGTCAAACTGTGCATTTCTACATAAATATTGTTTAAATTATTAACAGTTTTTGTTAATTGAACAAAAAAGGCGACAAGGAGTCATTCGTAAGACATTCCTAGCTCACTCCACGAAAAACATAAGCCTATTCCTGCAAAAGTGAACAAAATGTACATTTGTTTATAAGAACTCTTCAAATAATTAACTTTTCTCATCCGTTGGCAAAGTATGATAGCAAAGAGTCATTGAAAATACATTTTTAGTTGATTTCGCAAAGAAAATGGAGCCAATTCTTGGAAAAATGGTCAAAATGTGCATTTATTTATAAAAATTGTTTCAAAAATTTATAGTTTTTATAAATTTGAACAAAATTACAGCTAGGAGTCAATAAACATACATTTTTAGTAGGTTTCGCGAAAAAAATTGGCCCTACTCGTGGAATAATGTTAAAAATGTGAATTTGTTTATAAATATTGTTTAAATAATTATCAATTGTTGTTAATTTGAAAAATGACAGCAAGGAGTCATGGGAAATACATTTTCGGTTGATTCTGCAAGAAAAATGGAATCAGATTTGTTTTAACTTGAAATTATATATTTTTTGATAGTTATTTGCCTAAAAAATTTCGAACTATTTTTATTTCAATCTTAGTTGCTAACGACAATAAAAAAAATGTTTCAGACAGTTCTTATTCGTAATTTATCGAAATTTAAGGGGGAAAAATAAAAAATATGCATTTTTTAATAGTTTGTGTTAGAATCAAACATATTTGTCATTTTCAAACCTATTCTGAGCGATATATATATTTTTTCAAATTATAAAACGCTTTGATATACCAAAGTGCATCAACAATTTAGATAGTGCCATTTTTTTCTAAATATCTCCTAAAGTCCATGTTTTAAAACGGCAAATAAATATTGATTTTTTAATAAACAAATCAAAAGTTAAAATCAAATTGAAATCAGTTATGCTAAAGAAACGTAACTCGAAATTGTTATTGCAAATATCGTTAAAAATTTAAACAATTCCACCACTCACTCTCCCTGCGGAATGTACCTAAAGTACGAGGTATGAGACAAATTACTACTTAAGTCACAACTTTTCTGAAACATTTTTAAAATTCCAATTAGGTACGAAAGTAGTATGAAAGTTTCATGACATTTTCTTCGAAATTGTTACAAGTGCTGATGGGACTTTTAAGGGAAAAAAGTCTCGAAAAAGTCCAACATAATTTTTATTTTGAGCTGGTCTTTTTTAGGACATAAGTACCAGAAAAGTTCCACTTAATATATTTTTTTCAAGCCCTAAATAATTGTCAGGACGCAAGTACAAAAGTTCGATTTTATTTTTTTCGACACGTTTAAAACTGCTGATGGGATCTTTGTCACGAAAAAGTACTGCTGAAATAGTACATAAGTGCCAATAGAATTCCAGATATGTCCCGTTTAACCAGGACTTTTTGAGGACAAAAGTAATGGAAAATTTTAGCTTAATTTTTATTTTTACAAGTCCTAAATCGTTTTTGGGACAAAAGTACTGGAAAAGATCCATTTTTTCGAAATCTCTTTAAGTGCTGATAGGACTTATATCCCAAAAAAGTGCTGCTGAAATAGGACTGAAGTACCAAAAAAGTTAAAAATATGTCTTGTTTCACTAGGACTTCGGTAGTACAAAATTATCGAAAAATTCCCACCTTTCATTTTTATTTTGAGCAGGATTTTTTTATGAGAAAAGTACCAGAAAAGCTCCACTTCATTTTTCATAAAAGTCGAAAATATGTTCCATTTTTCCAGGACATTTGTAGGACAAAAGTTTTGAATGAGACTCACTTATTTTCTTATTTTTATTTTAAGTAGGACTTTTTCATGGCAAAAGTACCAGAAAACTCCCACTTATCTTGTTAATCAAAATTTACAAGTCCTTAATAATTTATGCGGCAAAGGTACGAGAAAAGTTCCATGTTTTTTCAAAATTCCTACAACTGCTGATAAGTCTTTTGTAAGACAACAGTGTCGAAAACGTCGAACCTAATTTTATTTTTTATTTTATGCAGACATTTTTTGAGAAAAAAGTAGCAGCAGAGTTCCAGTTACTTTTTTACAGGTTTGCTAGCCCAAAATAAGTTCCGAGACAGAAGTATTAGAAAAGTTCAATTTTATTTTTTTCGAAATATTTACAAGTGCTAATGGGATTGATGTCCAAAAATGGCTTGAGCACGAAAAGAGTTGCAATTTTTTCCCGTTTCACCAGAAATTTTAGAAGAAAATGTAACGGAAAAGTCCCAGTTTTTTTTCATTTCGAGCATCACTCTTTTAAGACAAAAGTAAAAGAAAATTCTAATTTAATTTTTTTTAATTATACAAGTCCTAATTATTTTATGGGATAAGAGTGCTAGAAAAGTTTTATTTTATTTTTTTCGAAATTTTCAAAATATCTGATAAAACGTTTGTAGGACAATGTAACAGAAAGGTCCAACCTAATTTATAGACAAATTTTGCAAGGCCCTAATAATTTTTTGGACAAATGTACTACAACATTTTATTTCGTTGTTGTTTTCTAAACTTTTACCATTGCTAATGGAATTATGTTCCAAAATGTACTACGGAAATATGGCTTAATTACCAAAAAAGTTCCAATTTTTTCCCGTTTCACCACCACTTTTTTAGGACAAAAGTAACAGAAAAGTCCTAATAATTTTTCTTTTAATTTTGAGCCGGACTCATGTAGGTCTAGAGTACAAGAAAACTCCCATTTAGTTTTGTTTTAATTATACAAGTCCTAATTAATTTACGGGACAAGAGTACTAGAAAAGTTTCATTTTATTTTTTTCGAAATTTTTATAAATTCTGATAAGACTTTTGTAGGACAATGTAACAGGAAAGTCCAACCTAATTTTTAAACAAATTTTGCAAGGCCCTAATAATTTTTAGGACAAATGCACTACCAAATTTTATTTTGTTGTTTTTTTCTAAACTTTCACTGGTGCTAATGAAATTATGTTCCAAAATATACTAATGAAATAGAGCTTAAGCATCAAAAAAGTTCCAATTTTTTCCCGTTTCACCAGGACTTTTTTAGGACGAAAAGTTACGGAAGAGTCACAATTTTTTTTTTAATTTCAAGCAGGACTTTTTTAAGAGAAAAATAAAATAAAATTGATATTTATTTTTTCTAATTATGCCAGTCCTAATTAATTAATGGGTCAAGAGAACTAGAAAAGTTTCATTTCATTTTTTGCGAAATTTTTATAAATTCTGATAAGACTTTTGTAGGACAATGTAACAGAAAAGTCCAACCTAATTTTTAGACAAATGTTGCAAGGCCTCAATAATTTTGAAGACAAACGCACTACTAAATTTTATTTTCTTGTTTTTTTCTAAACTTTCACCATTGCTAATGAAATTATGTCCCAAAATGTACTGCTGAAATAGGGCTTAAGTACCAAAAAAGTTCCAATTTTTTCCCGTTTCAGCACGACTTTTTCAGGACAAAAGTAACAGAAAATTCTTAATTATTTTTCTTTTAATTTTTAACAGGACTAATTTGGGTCTAGAGTACAAGAAAATTCTCATTTAATTTAGTTTTAATTGTACAAGGCCTAATTAATTTATGGGACAAGAGTACTAGAAAAGTTTCATTTTATTTTTTTCGAAATTTTTATAAATTCTGATAAGACTTTTGTAGGAAAATGTAACAGAAAAGTCCAACCTAATTTTTAGACAAATTTTGCAAGGCCCTAATAATTTTCAGGACAAATGTACTACAAAATTTTATTTTGTTGTTTTTTTCTAAACTTTTATCATTGCTAATGGAATTATGTCCCAAAATGTACTGCTGAAATGGGGCTCAAGTATCAAAAGAGTTCTATTTTTTTCCCGGTACACCATGACTTTTGTAGAACAAAAGTAACAGAAAAGTCCTACTCATTTTTCTTTCAATTTCAAGCAGGACTCGTTTAGGACAAAAGTACACAAAAATGTCCATTTAATTTTTTTTAATCTTACAAGGCATAAATAATTAATGGAACAAGAGTATGAATAGTTCTATTTTATATTCATCCAAAAAAGTACTACTAAAATAGGACCAAAGTACCAAAAAACATCAAAGTATATCCCGTGTCAACAGGACTCTTTAGGACTAAAGTAATAAAAAAGCTTTATTGAAACGGGATCATACTTTGAACGCTATGGTACTTTTGTCCCAAAAATTATTCAGGGCCCGCAAAAATTTAAAAATAAAATTAGAGAGGACTTTTCTAGTACTTCTGTCACTATTTGGATTCAAAAAAGAATGTTATGAAAATGTAGTACCTAATACTTATTTCTTTCATACCTAGTACTTCAGCAGGATCTTATCTGGGATTCTAATGGGATCTTAGTAGGACTTTTTTTCACTTGGGAAAATAAGTTAAGTTGAAAAAAAAATGAAAAAACTTCTGAAAGCATTTCTATGTAAATAGTCTTGTAACGAACGGCTTGGTACTAATTAGGGTAATGTAAGCTTGCGTTGAGACAACAAGTGGTTTTGAAACAATATCAGAGCCGTAAGGTAAAGAGCGGAAAAGCTCTACAATTTTTTTAAACTGCATTACCAATGCCTTAATGCCATTAGCACTCGTCCATCATTAAAGCACTGACTGAGAGAGCATTCATTAGCGCGAGTTTACTCGTCTAGAAGATTGTTTGTTGACCTCTTGAATGAACTTCATAATTCCCCAAGTATATCCGAAAAGGGACCTGCCGACTTCTATCTACGTTAATGAATTCAACTCCACCTTCTCGAAAATTGAAAGGATTCAGTTACCGTAAAACGGGGCTAAGAGGCACAGTGTGGGGTGAAACGGAACACCAGAAATTTTCCATTTCATGACTTTATATTAATTATCCTGGGTAAAAGTGGGTGGCAGGCTTTACCTCACACTGTTCCTTTTAGCCTCATTTTACGGCACCTATTCCTCATATTCAGGGAATTGAATTTTTCCTAAAAATAAAGATATCTTATTTAGTACATTCCTCTATTTCCAATTATTGTAATTTTTGAAACGATCATTTTGATAGAAATTACCCATATGGGGCATTATTCCATATTAATTTTAATTATGATTTTGATTATGATCAATTAAGTGGGTCTGAGAAATCCTATTGAAAATTTCAAAGACAAAAGTTTATTTGATTGATCTTGAAAGAGATTTCCTCAATCATCGAAAAAGGAGGTATTCTAAAAACTAGTTAACGCTTATTTTCGTGAATAAAAATTTTTCGGCTTACTTTCTAAGTTTCAGGTTCCTTGTTTCAGCCCAGGTCTGAGAATGCATGGAGGCCATGGAGGCCCAGCCTCGCCACTTATTTTTCAGTACATAGTAAAACTCATTACATTTATTTATTTTTTTTTTTATTCAATAGTTTATTTAGAATTTGTAATCTATTATTATGACTGATTTAATTACTTAACGTAGGATTTCAACAATTTCAATTTATATAATGAAACTTGAAATTTTTTGGAGAATGTTAAGTTATTTCAGAACATTCTAAAGAATTATAAGACATTCCAAAAATTTCAAAGCATTTAAAAGAATTTGGTTAGATTTACAAAGACTTTAAGGTTTTCCAAAGAATTTTACAAGACTTATTTGCAAATTACTTCAAGAGATATCAAAAATTTAAAGGGTTTTAAAAGATTTGAAGGTATTTTAAAGAATTCCACAAAATGTAAAGGATTTTATTCAATTTTCCAAGATTCAAAAGTTTTGAAGGAGTTTCAAAGATTTCTAGCGATTGCAAAAATATTTTTTAGGAGTACTTCAATGATTGAGTTAAATTCATTTTATATTGAAGTAATTTCAAATTATTTCTAGTCATTTTCATAAGTTATCACAATATCTAAAAATCGCGAAGGATTCAAAGAGATTTCAACTAATATCTATAGAACTTTGGGGAATAAAATCAATTTTATTTCAAGAGATATGAATAAATGTACAAACTTTCAAAGAATTTGAATGACTTCAACTTATTTTAAAAAATTTTAAAGAATTTTATGAGATTTCAAGCAATATCAAATGATTTTTAGGATTTTCAAAGATTTCAAGGGATCGAGGGATTTCAAAGAACTTTACAAGATTCAAGGGACTTTATAGGAGCTCCAATTATTTTAAAGAATTGACAGCATTTTAAAAGATTTGAAGACATTTTAAAACATTCTAAGGAATTTCAAGAGATTTCAAAAATTTCAAGAAAATTCAAAGAATTTGCTAGGATTACCAAAGGTATTAAACTCGATTTTAAGGGATTTCTAGAGAACCTCCTCCTAGTGACTCCAAACATTTCATGGGATTTGAAGGTATTTCCAGAAATTTCAGAAGATATAAAGAAATTTATTTAATCTCCAAAGATATGTAGGGATTAAAACGGTTTTTTAGAGAACTTAAGTGAATAATTTTAATTTATTAAAAAGAAATTTTCAATGATTTCTACTAATTTAATGAATTTTTACGATTTTGTAGTATTTCCAAACATTTTAAGGAATTCAAACAAATTTGATAAGATTGAAGAGATTTTATAGGAACTCAAAGTATTTGAAATATTTTAAAGTATTTTTCCAATTTCAAGGGATTTATAGTGAACTTTAGGGAATAAATTTAATTTAGTTTATTTCTAAGGGATTTTAAATGATTTACACAAATTTCTAACTATTCAAAAATTTCAAAGAATTTAAAAAGGGGTTCAAATATTTCATGAGCGATCTGCTGATTTTAAAAAATTTTAATGGATTTAAAAATATTTCTAAATGAGTTATCAACGGATTTCAATGGCATTTTAAGCGATTTTAAAGATATTAAAGAAATTTACAGATATTTTCTGTAAAGATTATTTGTGCAGAATAGCTATTTTTGTGTACTCATAAATGAGTAGGGAAAGGTGGGGTATGGTGTCAGTGCTGGGCATGGCAAACTTGCAAATAATTCTCGTGTTTGTTCATTTTTAGATTAATTTTTTTACGTAAAATAGCTTTCTTTGGTACTCAAGGAAGCTATTTTATGTGGAAAAAACTAATATGAAACTCAAGAAACACAAGCATTATTTGCAAGAGTCAACATGCCCCGCACTGACACCATACCCCACTTTCCCCTACACTAATTACATTAATTTCTTCAATATCACTCATCACTCATCACTCATCACTCATCACTCATCACTCATCACTCATCACTCATCACTCATCACTCATCACTCCTCACTCCTCACTCATCACTCATCACTCATCACTCATCACTCATCGCTCATCACTCATCACTCATCACTCCTCACTCCTCATTCATCCCTCATCTCTTATCCTTATCCTGCCCTATCAGATCCTGTCCCACCAGATCCTGCCCTATCAGATTCCATTCTATCCGATTGTATCTTACAATTTCCTCCACTTCCCTCAACTCGTGCCTTATTAACTCCCCTCCACAAACTCTACATACCCCACTTGCCTCCTTTGTACGCCCCTCCCTCTCACTTCCCTTACTTCCTCCTCACTGCCCTCACGTCTCTCAACCACTTCCACTACCTATTCCGCCTCATCCCCTCCTCTAGCTTACCTACCTTCCACACCCTCCCCACCATTACTTCCCATTCCCTACTTCCCTCCTACTACTATGGGCAGGAAATTCGCCGACGGCTACCTGCGACCTCTTCCCCCTCTACTGCGCTTGTCGGCAACGAATTCCCCTCCTGCGCTGCTGACTGGAAGCCTGGTCGGTATATTCGTTGACGCAATGGTTCTTCTTACTGCGCATGTGTCGTTGAGCGCGGGCTTATTTTAAATGAATAAATTAGTTCTTTTTCTCTTGTGGCGTCAAATTGTGTTTGAATGATAGAATTATGAATAGAGTAACATTTCCCAAGTACGAAAATATACAGAATAATTTAAAAATAAGTTTCTATTACAATTTTAATTAAAAAATGAAGAATATATATATATATATATTTAATTATAAAATATCATAACAGTATCAGTAAATTATAATTATGTCATGGAAATATATATGAAAATTTTATTTGATAGCATACATGAATTTAAATATAAAATTGGTGAATAAAACAAATATTAATATTTACCTAATTAATTAATTTATTTAATTTATATTTCATTTTGTTGGTTAACAATTCAACTATTTTTTAGAAAATTATTTTTGCTTGAACATTGAAAAATTCGATAGAAAATTACTCTCTTGGGTTAAAAATGTTCATTATTGTTCAAAATTCAACTATTTTGGTTGAAAATTAAATTATTTTGTTGAAAATGCGTCTAATTTTGTGCTAAAAATCAACTTTTTAAACTGAAAATTTACCTATTTCATTTTTGGTTGAAAATTGATCGTTTTTAGGTAACAATTTCACTATTTGGTTGGAAATTCATCTTCTTAGTTGAAAATGTAACTGTTCGGTTGAAATTGTAATCATCATAAAAATGAATCATAAATTTAATTTAATCATAAATTATAATCATTATAATGTATTGATAAATAAATGAAATTAATTGATTAGGCAAATATTAATATCTATTTCATTAATTAATTTAATAATTAAATTTATGTACTTTTGTACTTGGGAAATGGTTTCCGTCGCCGACAAGCACAGTAGAGGGGGAAGAGGTCGCAGGTAGCCGTTGGCGAATTCACAATCGCCCACTATTATGACTTCCCTTACCTCTCCTCAGCTCTCCTTACTTCTCCTACTTCTCCTCTCATCACTGCTCCTACTGCCCCTCAATTTCTGTACTTCCCCTCACCTTACTTCTCCTTACTTCCCCTAAAAAGTGCAACTATGGGATTCTTGAACTATAAAATGTTCTACTATGAACGCTTTTAGATTGGAAAACGTGGAACATGACCGATTTAAATTAAAAAATTAAGAACAATTCATACCTTGAAATAGAAAAATACGAAACTATGAAAGTTTTTATTTGAATAGCATGCTTGCAAATTTGAATAATTCCAACTCTAAAAGAATTCCAGTTGGAAAAATTTTCAACTATGAAGGTTTATACTTCGAAAAATGCCTTCCATGAGATCTTTAAAAATGGAAGAAGTACAACTATGAAGTTTTTGTATTTGAAAAATAACTACTATGAAGACTTGTCAACTAGAATCATGTTTATACTGGAAACTACAAATATTATTGTTTCAAATTAGGGCTTCAAATGGAAATCCGTGCTACTATGAACCTTCAGAATTGAAAAATTATAATAAATTATGATTAGATTTACCTCAACTATGAACTATGAGTGCTTTTATATGGGAAAATTGTCAACTATGCTAGGTTTAAAATCACAAAACGTAGAATAGTCCAACTATGAAGGATTTCACATTCAAAAATCTCCAACTATAAGACGGAAAATTCGAAACAGTGAAACTATGAACGCTTTTGGATTGGGAAAAGCACAACTATGAATCATTTTAATTTTTCAATGAGCGAGCTTGCGTGGTAAAAACTTACTAACTATAATATTCTGATTCGAAATTCCCAAATGGATACTTTAAATATAAAGATTTGGAAAACCAAATCAGACGAATCTTCTGTTTGCTTTTATTTTGATGTGACCGCAAGATGAAACAAATTACGTCTTTAATTTATATACATTGTCGGTTGGAGATTATAGTCTTATTTGGTTTTCCAAAATGTTTGCGATTAGAAATGAAAAATTTAGTAAAAAATATTCGAAAATTAAGTCAAGATTCAAATTACTTGAAATCTCGGTTTTTAAGAGTTCAATCTGATGGCTCTATTGATATTTTTTTAGACTCACAAGAGTTAAGTCTCTGAAATTTAAAATATACAAAACGAGAGAATTCTATCCAAAAGTTTGATTGATTGAAAATCAGATCTTTAATTTTCACTGAGAAATTGCAGATTTTAGATTAAACAGATGTTTCAAAAATGTATCAAATCTTCAAATCTCTCATGAGGTTGCTGAAGCTTTAGCTTTGGGTAACAAATTCAGTGTTCCTTTAAATAAAATAAATTATAGATAAAAAATGTCGAGAAAGAAGATTTGAAAATTAATATTCGAAAAACTCTTACTTAAATAGTTTTGAATTATAATAATATAAATAAATTTAAAAATTTAGAAAAATCTGTCTTTACTGTTGCAGCTAATAGAGATGACTAACAAAACAGTTGAAAACATTCTTAAAAATGATGTTGTGCATGAAAACATAAAATTTAGTATGGCTCGAACAATTAAAATGAATGTAATGATATAACAATTAGAAGGGAAAACAAAAGATTTATTAATGATCAATGTGCATTCCGTTTGAAAACTCGCAATAGTGTTATAGCAAAAGCTTATGTTCTCCCAAAGATTCACAAACCAAATTTAACATGGGGACTGATTATTTCCACAGTTGTTTCTCCTACTTATAAGTTATCTAAATATATTGTTAATATTTTAGAATCAGTTTCTGTAAACACTGGTTCCTCTATAAAAAATATTAAGGAACTTAAAGATATTCTAAGAAAGCATCAATGTACCTGAAACCCATTTAATAGTGTTCTCAGATGTTTTGTCGATGTTGCTAGCATCCCAATAGATCTTGCTTTAAATTTCGTTGAAGAAAAACTTATTTTAAATCATAACTTGTTAAAAATAAGTAAGAATGGTTTATAAAAAACATTAATGAACTTAAAGATATCCTAAAAAAAACATCAATGTACCTGAAACCCATTCAATAGTTTCCTTGGATGTGTCTATCTTTGATAGCATCCCACTAGATCTTGCTTTTAATTTCATTGAAGAAAAATTTAATTCTAAATCATGAGTGATTAAGTTTAAAAATTTTTTGAGAAAAAGCTCTTGATTTCTTAGAATTCATACCGGTTCTGTATCAAAGATACGTTGCTGACATTCTTGCAATTGTTCCTTCTGACAAAACTAATGTTTTCTAAAATGTGTTTAATATTATAGAAGATTACATTAAATTCACCCATGAACATGAAATTGATAATGTTATTAATTACCTTAATTTTTAAATAACTAATACTGTAAATGGTTCTTTATTAACAAATTGGTACAGAAAATTTTCTTGGTTCTGAATAGTGTTATAGCAAAGGCTTATGCTCTCCCAAAGGTCAACAAACCAAATTTAACATGGGCACTGATTATTTCCACAGTTGGTTCTCCTAATTACTCCTATTTATTTAAGTATATTTTAAATATTTTAAAACCAGTTCCCGTAAACACTAGTTCGTTCATAATGAATATTAAGGAACTTAAAGATATCCTAAAAAAACATCAATGTACCTAAAATCCATTCAATAGTGTCCTCAGATATTGTGTTGATGTTGATAGCATCTCACTAGATCTTGCTTTTAATTTCATTGAAGAAAAATTTAATTCTAAATCATAACTGATTTAGTTTTAAAATTTTGTGAAAAAAGCTCTTGATTTATTAGAATTCATATCTGTTCTGTATCAAAGATACGTTGATGACATTCTTGCAATTGTTCTTTCTGACAAAACTAATGTTTTCTTAAATGTGTTTAATAGTATAGAAGTTTGCAATAAATTCACCCATCAACATGAAATTCATAATGTTATTTAGTATCTTGATTTTTAAATAATTAATACTCTAAATGGTCATTTATTAACAAATTGGTACAGAAAATCTTTTTAGTTCGGAATAGTGTTATAGAAAAGGCTTATGCTCTCCTAAAGGTTGACAAACCAAATTTAACATGGAGAGTGATAGTTTCCACAGTTGGTTCTCCTACATACAATTCATTTAAATATATATCAAATATTTTAAAACCAGTTTCTGTGAACACTAGTTCGTTTATAACAAATATTAAGGAACTCAAAGATATCCTAAAAAAACAGCAATGTACCTAAAACCCATTCAATAGTTTCCTTAGAAGTGTCGATCTTTGATAGCATCCCACTAGATCTTGCTTTTAATTTCATTGAAGAAAAATATAATTCTAAATCATAACTGATTTAGTTTTGAAAATTTTTGAAAAAAGCTCTTGATTTATTAGAATTCATACCTGTTCTGTATCAAAGATACGTTGCTGACATTCTTGCAATTGTTTCTTCTGACAAAATTAATGTTTTCTTAAATGTGTTTAATAGTATAGAAGATTGCATTAAATTCACCCATGAACGTGAAATTTATGATTTTTTTAAGTATCGTAATTTTTAAATAATTCATGTTATAAATGGTTCTTTAATAACAAATTGGTACAGAAAATTTTCTTGGTTTGGAATAGTGTTATAGCAAAGGCTTATGCTCTCGCAAAGGTTGACAAACCAAATTTAACATGGAGACTGATTGTTTCCACAGTTGGTTCTCCTACTTACAATTTATTTAAATATATTTTAAATCTTCGAAACCTCGTTTCTGTAAACACTGTTTCGTTTATGGTAAATATTAAGGAACTTAAAGATATCCTAAAAAAACATCAATGCACCTAAAACCCATTCAATAGTTTACTTAGATGTGTCGATGTTTGATAGCATCCCACTAGATCTTGCTTTAAATTTTGTTGGAGAAATACCTATATTAAATCATAGCTTAACAAAAAGAGCTAAGAATAATTTGTTAATAGCTACTCGAACTGTTTTGAATGGTACTTTTTTTTCTTTTAATAAAAAATTCTATAAACAAATATCGGGCTGTCCTATGGGTTCGTCTTTATCTCTGGTAGTTTCTGATTTAGTTTTACAAAGTTTTGAAAAAGAGCTCTTGGTTTATTAAAATTCATTTGATTATCAAAGATACGTAGGTGACATTCTTGCAATTGTTCCTTGTGACAAAACTGTTCTTTTCTTAAATGTGTTTAATAGTATAGTATAGTAAATAAAAAATATTAAGGAATTTAAATATAGCATAAAAAAAATCAATGTACCTAAAACCCATTCAATAGTTTCCTTAGATGTGTCAATCTTTGATAGGATCCCACTAGATCTTGCCAACTATAATATTCTGATTCGAAATCCCCTAATGCATACTTTAACTATAAAGATTTGGAAAACCAAATTGTTCCTTGCGACAAAACTGTTCTTTTCTTAAATGTGTTTGATAGTATAGTATAGTATATAAAAAATATTAAGGAATTTAAAGATAGCATAAAAAAACATCAATGTACCTAAAACCCATTCAATAGTTTCCTTAGATGTGTCGATCTTTGATAGGATCCCACTAGATCTTGCCAACTATAATATTCTGATTCGAAATCCCCTAATGGATACTTTAAATATAAAGATTTGGTTTTTGTTGTTAAGGTTGTTTTTGTTTGTAAAGAACTCTTGGTTTATTAGAATTTATTTGATTATCAAAGATACGTTGATGACATTCTTGCAATTGTTCCTTGTGACAAAACTGTTCTTTTCTTAAATGTGTTTAATAGTATAGTATAGTATATAAAAAATATTAAGGAATTTAAAGATAGCATTATTGAATCTCATCGAAGAAAAATTTAATTTCAAATCATAACTGATTTAGTTTTGAAATTTTGTGAAAAAAGCTCTTGATTTATTAGAATTTATATCTGTTCTGTATCAAAGATACGTTGATGACATTCTTGCAATTGTTCCTTCTGACAAAACTGTTGTTTTTCTTAAATGTGTTTAATAGTATAGAAGATTGCATTGAATTCACCCATGAACGTGAAATTGATAATGGTATTATCTACCTTGATTTTCAAATAATTAATACTCTAAATGGTGATTTATTAACAAATTGGTACAGAAAATCTTCTTGGTTCTGAATAGTGTTATAGCAAAGGCTTAAGCTCTCCCAAAAGTTCACAAATAAAATTTAACACCGAAGACTGATTGTTTCCACAGTTGGTTCTCCTACTCACAATTTATTCAAATATATTTTAAATATTTTAAAACCAGTTTCTGTAAACACTAGTTCGTTTATACAAAATATTAAGGAACCTAAAGATATCCTAAAAAAACATCAATGTACCTAAAACCCATTCAATAGTATCCTTAGATGTGTCGATCTTTGATAGCATCCCACTAGATCTTGCTTTTAATTTCATTGAAGAAAAATTTAATTTTAAATCATAACTTAACAAAAATAGCTAAGAATAATTTGTTAATAGCTACTCGAACTGTTTTCAATGGGATTTTTTTTTCTTTTGATAACAAATTCTATAATCAAATATTGGGTTGTCCCATGGGTTCGCCTTCATCTCCAGTAGTTTCTGATTTAGTTTTACAAAATTTTGAAAAAGAACTCTTGATTTATTAGAATTCATTTCTTGATCAAAGATACGTTGATGACATTCTTGCGAATACAAAACCTTCTTGGTCTGGGAGATATGTCAATCACAAGTCATATAATTTACTTTGTTGTAAAATTGGTTTAATAAAAGTTTTAGTTGATAAATGTGTCAAATTATAGTGAAATTCAATTTAGAAAAGAAACTTTAGATTAATTAAAAACAACATTATTATATAATAATTATTCTCTCCAATTTGTTAATTACATTATTACTGAACGAATTTATGAAATTTATAACAGCATCAGTAAGAAAAACAAATGGATTGATACTAACAATTTTTATTTAAAAGTTACTTCATCATAAATACAATATTTATTTAAAAAAACACTTACTTTAGATAATTATTAATTCAAGAAATTGGGAGGAAATTAAAAACTAGAATTGCTGAACACAAAAGAGATTGCAAAATTGAAAATTTAAATACAGGTTTGTCACATCGCAACATTCTTGGAATACTAATGATGATTTCGATTTTTAATTTAATAATATTAAAATATTAACTACCGAAAAAGACACTTATCAAAGACGTATCATCGTGTTTCATAAACAAATGTAATATTTATTTTAATTTACACACTGAAATTTTGAAAATTAATAAAATTTATCAAAGCATTATAACATAATGTCATCTTTGATAGATACAATTTTTCAGAATAATGTTTATACTGGAAATCGTGAAAATATTTGTGTTTTAAAATTCAAACCCATGCTACTATGAACCTTCAGAATTAAAAAAATCAACGTAAGAACTCCTAAGAATTGAAGAAAAAAAAACATCAACTATTAACGCTTTTAAATTAGAATTGCCTCAACTATATATTATGAATGCGTCTACATTGGAAAATTATCAGATGCAACATTCGAAAATGTCAAACTGGGAAGGTAGAAAATTTGAAAAAATTCAACTATGAATGCAAGTTTTTTATTTGAATAGCATGCTTCCAAATTTGAAAAATTCCAAATAAGAAGGACATCCAGTTGGAAAATTTTCATCTATGAAGGCTTCAAAATGTGTGTGTTTTTTTTTAATTTTGCCCTTAAAATTGGGAAAGGTCTATAAGTGTGGACAACTTTCGATTATATTTGAATCTAAAAACTTGAAAAAATCTTGATTCAAGAAATGATCAATTCTAATACATTCAAGTAGGTATGCTTTTCAAACTAAAATGCTTTGAATTAAAAAATTTTATAATCGAAGTACTGAACGCACTTTTACATTGAAAATGTTCAACCATGAACAAAGAATGACTAAAAATCAGAAGTAGTGAAAGTATGAATCTTCTCTAAATGAAAACTTTTCAAATATGAAATCCTTGACATTGAAGAATATCGAAATATTTTTTTTACATCTTGAAAGGTTTGTCAACTATGCAAACTTTCAAATTGAAATCTCCAACTATGAGTTTCCAATTACCAATTAAAAAATCAAGATTTTCATGTTGTAAATTTCCAAAATTTTGAATATTTAATTTTTTAAATTCTATATAAGTGAAGGATGTGGCATCTATGGAAAACGGAAATGATCTTCCGACTGATACTGTCTATCTGCAAATGAATGATCCATGTACCATAAATTATTCGCTTCAATATTAATGGACAGCTCGCCTCAAAACATGCTAGCAACCGGAAATATAGCATTGATGGACGATACCAGCTATCATATATCCACATTTGTCGATCACATATTAACTGCTTCCAAAATAAACGAACATTGCAAAAATATTTAAAAATACTGTTTGCTTTATCAACAACGAATATTAAATTCGTTTCATCTCCATAAATCAAATTTCAGAAATACATTCCCGTTGAAAATTCTCATTTGGAAACATTCGCTGTGATTTTTAGTATTTATATTTCCTTTTGCAGTTGCTTCTTTCTGACGATTATAGTTTTAGTTAAAAATTTTATTATTTGGGTAAAAATTCAAAAATTTTGTTAAAAGGTCATCCTTCTTAGTTGAAGCTTCAAATGTCTCGTTAAAAATACTTTTTTTGGGTTGAAAATTTATCTCTTTAGTTGAAAGTTAAACTATTTTGTTTAAAATTAATTTTGTTTTCAATGAAAATACAACCAAGTGGGCAAAAGGTTGAATTAATTTGTTGAAAATTAATGTTTTCGTTCGACGGATCATCTCTTTGGTTGAAAATTTAAATACTTTGTTAAAGATTCGTCTTTTGCTTGATTAACATTTTTTTTACTAAAACTTCGTTTTACCTCGATAAATTAATTTTCGGAAATACATTCCCCTTCAAAATTCTCATTTTCTAAATTTTATGTTTTTTGGTTAAAAAAGCAAGTCTTTGGTTGAAAATTAACTTTTTTGTTGAAAATTCACATTTTCGAGCGAAAAGCTAAACTTTCTTTACAGAAAATTTGTGTTTTTTTTTCTTCCATGACTAAACAATTCTTTATTTTTTGAAAATTCGTTTTCTTAGTTTGAAAATTGAACTATTTGGTCAAAAATTCAACTATTTTGTCAAAAATTGAATTATTTTGTTGAACATTTAACTTTTTGGCTGAAAATTGTACTATTTTGTTCAAAATTTATTTTTTTTATTTGTTTCATATTTTTTGATTCACCGTTTTTAGTTGAAGAAT
Organism: Andricus grossulariae; assembly: GCA_011634705.1. Taxonomy (NCBI): domain Eukaryota; kingdom Metazoa; phylum Arthropoda; class Insecta; order Hymenoptera; family Cynipidae; genus Andricus; species Andricus grossulariae. The sequence goes on along the minus strand of JAABKJ010007545.1, from coordinate 234,687,742 downwards.
TCAAATATTTGGTTGAAAATTCAATTATTTTGTTGAAAATTCAACTCTTCGGTTAAAAATTTAACCATTTTGTTGGAACTTTTTTTTTAATTCGACCATTTGGTTAAAAATTCATCTTTGTAGGTTAAAAATTCAACGTTTTTTTGTCAAAATGCAACTGTTTTTGGTTGAGTTTTCATAATTTTGGTTTGAAAATTTCCATGATTTAAAGGAAAGAGAGAAAATATAATCTTATAAATATTTTTTTGTTATAGGTAAGTTCACGATGGTATTCAATTATGAAGTGAAAAATATTAACCAGAGATTGGTAAGTTCCGCACCTAAAAATTAATTAACAAACAAAAATACATTAGAAAAATAAAATTATTCTGTTAAAATGTTAACTGTTTTGTTAACAGTTTATTATTTACTCAGACGCACGAAATCGCATTTTAACATTTACCATCTGTTAATAATAATAATGATAAATAATTATTATTCTCGTAGAGAAGATTTGATAAAATATTATAAAAAATTCAAATCAATCTAGAAGATATTTAGGACTTTTAGAAGTTTCGGAGAAACTAGCAAATATTTTATAAATTTTCGGAAATCTTTCCGAATTTTAAAATATTTTTAATCAATTCAATGCGTCTCAGATTCCTAAATATTTTTTAAATATACTCGATTTTTCTCAAAATTTTGAAAAATCATTCAAAATAAAAAAGTTACCTTACAATCTTCCACGTTTTTTCAACATTTCCAGAAATATTTTGAAATGTTTTTATATTTTCTTTAAAATTTAATTTTTCGAATAAAAAATTATTTAAAAATTTGCCGTGATTTTGAAGAACATTTTTTTAATTCTCTTAAATCTTTTAAAATTCTTTAAAAGCTTCTAAAGTTATTGTTTCAAATTTTCAAAAATCTACATTTCATTTTAATTTTTTTTGGTAAATTTTAAAATTATTATTGAATCTTTTCAAATGTTGTACAGATCACTTGAATTTACTCGATTTTTTTTTTATTTTTCAATCCTGCCAAATTATAAATTTTTGCTTCAAAATCTTTTAGACTCTTTTTCGAAATTTTAGGAAATCAATCAAAATTTTTTGAAATCTTTTTTAATTTTCTATGAAAATTCATTTTTCAAAAAAAAAAAAAATCATATACAATTTTCCCAGGAATTTTAAGGAAATTCCTTGTTTAATCTTTTCAGAATTTCCAAACCTCCTAAATATCTTTTAAAATTACTAGAATTTTTCGTGAAATGTAAAAAAATGCTTCAAAATTAAAAATATTGCCTTAAATATTAGTTAAAATGCTTCGGAATCTTCTTTGAAAATTTTGAAAATCTTTTTAAATGTTTTAAAATGTTTTTTTCTTCAAATCGTTTCAAAACTTTCAAATATATCTTAAACTTTGTTGATTTTTTTCTAAAATTTTGTAATCTTGCAGAATTGCAAAATTTTTGCTTTAAAATCATTTAAATTGTTTTGAAAAATAAATTGAATTCTTTTGAAAATTAAATTAAATTAAAGTAAAGCTTTAAAAATCTTTTTAATTTAATAATTTGTTTGAAATTTTTTGAAAATTTCTGAATATCTATTAAGCTTAATCGAATTATAACTCAAATTTTGTGGTTTTGCGAAATTGAAATTTTTTTGTTTAAAATTCTCTACATCTTGTTTCGAAATTTAAAAAATTTTTGGTTCAAAATCCTCTACATTCGGTTTAGAAATTTTAGAAAATAATTTGAAATGCTTTGAAATCTTTTCCAATTTATCATTAAAATCAATTTTTCAAAATAAAATATAATTTGTAATTTTTCCAGGAAGCTGAAGATTTTTTGTTATTATCTTGAAACCGTTCAAAATTCAAATATCCTAAAAAATTTTTAAATCCTGCAAATAAAAAAAAATATCTTGAAATCATTCAGATCCTTTTTCAACATATTTCTAAAGCTTCTAAACTTAAAATTAATCTCTCAAAATAAAACTCAAACGTTTTAAAATTTTTCCAGAAATCTTACCAAAAAAATAATCTCAAATCTTTCGAAATTACTAAAAACTTCTATTTTTTTTAATTCTTCAAAGTAAGTTTATGCCCATAATAGAATTTTTCTTATCTAATTCAAAATATGAAAAAGTTTACAAATTATAGTATGTCTATCGGTAATCGTTTGTGTTCAGGAGTTATGGTTTTCTGCAGTTTTCCACTTCTCTGACCAAATATTCAGGCAAATTCAAGCACTTTTAATAAAAATGCAGACGGGAGGGGATTTTGGAGATTGAAAAACCAACAGGTTTTTGGACAACATTTTGTGTGATATTTTTGAGATATTGGGCAACATCACTGTCTTATAAAAATTAAAAATCCATCAAAACGTAAGAAGGATTAGAAAAGTATTTTGAAAAGATTTTTCTGACTTATCTTAAAATCACTTCACGTCTGATCGTGCAAGTTGATGGCTCGTAAGGTGTTTAGAGCGGGGCAAGTAAAGCTTATCTCGTATCCCGGTTGACACGAATAAGTCCACTTAGATATTTCCTTCTCTCAGAATCTCAGAAATAAAAACTTAAATCTCACTCACGTCCCAAAAGGATCATAGTCAGAGAGTAAACATAAAAAAGAAATATATATATAATAAAAAATAAATTGCAAATTGCACTCAGGAATCACATATAACCAGGAAGCATTGGTTAAAAGCTTCTTTTCCACGTGGGTATCTTCACCAACTATAAAGCGAAACGACCCGATAACTTCGATCGTTTCCAAGAGCGCTTTGGCTATAAAGGTTACAACCTTGTAATAGAATCCACCGGATGTGGACTTTACTTCCTCTAAATGTAATCATCACCTTTAACACCATCTTCTATATATTTTTTTTATATGTGAAGGGTGGCAGAGCTAGATATCTATCATTTGTACAAAAAAGTGATTTTTCATTTTCAAAAAATTTGATTTTTAAGAAAGGTTTTTGTCTTTCTTGTAAAATTATGGATTAAATACGGAACTATCGAAGCTTTCAATTTGGTAGAGTGGAGTTTCAGAAGAATGTCTACTTGGAACGCTTCCAATTATTTGATACTATGTTCTAACAAGTTCGGGAATTTATTATCCGAACCAGTAACTCAAAAAATTCGGTAATGCGTTTGCCGATACGAGTTTGTCTTGAATTTTCGTTAATCGATTAAATATTTAGTGGTGAAAATACCTCATGCCTAAAACTGCGTTGCCTGTCGTGAAAGCTCAGCACATGCTGCGTCAAATCATTAACCAAGAAGTTAGTCGCTAGGTAACGAGCACAAAACCCCAACCACCAATAAACAGGGTGACATCGATTGGACGAGCAAAAACGGAACAATACTCTTCTATGTGATAGTATGACGCGTATGTAAATGAAACACTGCTGATTACAACTATCAGCCGACTCCAGTCAGCTACCCTGTCACAAAGCTCATCAATCACACTCGTTACTTCATCCTTTATTTCTAAAAAAAAGGTTTTTCCAGACTGTTACGACGTTAATTGAGTCGTTCATATCTGCGTCGCCACTATCTTCCATTTGCTCCTTCTCCTTCTCCTTCTCCTTCTCCTTCTCCTTCTCCTTCTCCTTCTCCTTCTCCTTCTCCTTCTCCTTCTCCTGTTTTTTGCACATTTTTGCTCACCTGAGGAATTTTCAATATCTTGAATAGTTTCTAAGGGAAAAAAATGATTTATTTTCAATCGTCTGATTTCATTCAAATCCAATTTAAATGGCAGAACTCAAGTTTTCAGCAATATTATGATACATATAAAAATGACATATCTCTGCAGCGTTGCAATTTAAAAAATCAAATTTCGAAATAAAGAAAGTAATTTAATGAATTAATGAGAGAAATAAGTTCCGAAAATATTTATAATTATCATGGTTTAGCATCCGAATACTTAAAAATTGGACCGCAATAGCCTTTTGCGAAATAAAATGGAATGACCCACATTTTTAATTAGAAAAAAGATGAAATCCCACAAAAAATATCTGCGATCCATAAAATCTGCCAAATACAACTACATGGATTTGTGAAATCAAAGTTCTACAAGTAATTTTAGAAGAAAATATTCATATTGAAATATATTAAGAAAACTTTTTAATAAAGTACCCTAATGTAGTTTTTGAAATAAATTTTAAATATCAATATTAGTCATTATGACAACCGAAGTTCTGTCTCATACTCTACTACCCCCCGAAAATTAACACGGCATACAAATTTTATCAAAATGAGGAAATAGAGTGATTTTAACGAAAAAAGGCGAATGATGCTTTTATTCAATGGTGCAGTTTCAACCACATAATCAAAATTTTCACATAAAAAAGATAAAAAATCAACAACAAAAAATCGAATTTTTAACTCGAAAAGTTGAATCTTCATAAAAAAAGTTAATTTTCAACCAAGAAAAATGACCTTTCTATCATAAATGATGAATTTTCTACCAAAAGACGAATTATTAACAAAATAGTTGCATTGTCTACCAAATAGATGAAGTTTCAATAAAGTCAGATGAATTTTGACCAAAAAGTTGAATTTTCAATTAAATTTTTTTTTTCACCAATAATGCAATTTTTAAAAATCCCAGTTGAATACATTAATTTTAAAACGAATTTTAAACCTATTGAATTAATTCAAAAAGACCAATTTCAACAAAAACAAATTAATTTTCTACAAATTGTTGTACTTTCAAGCCAAAGAATAATTTTTTATAAAACAGATAAATTTTCAACTAAAATGATTAATTAATTGCAGAAATTTTTCAAATAGTGGTCAACCTTCAAATTAAGTAGTTGATTTTACATTAAAAAAAGGCGATTTTTGAACGAAATAGTTGAAACCTCAATCAAAACAAATTAACTTTTAAACGAAAATTTGAGTTTTAAACCAAGAAAGATAAATTTTTACCAAAAAGAAGATACCCTTTGTACCATAAAAGGTGAATCTACAATCCAAATGGACGGAATTTCAACAAAATAATTGAATTTTTATCCAAAAAGGATGACTTTATCAAAATAGTTGAATTTTCAACCTACAAATTAAAATTTTCAAACAAAAAATATTGAAATTCAAACAAAAACAGTTGAGTTTCCAAGCCAAAAAGGGAATATTTTTAGAATACATTCAATTTTCAGCCCGAAAAGGTGAGTCTTCGACAAAAATGTTAATTTTCAATCCAGAAAGATGACTCTCATACCATAAATGATGAATTTTCCACAAAAACATTAATTTTTAACAAAATAGTTGAATCCTCGTACGTATAGATGAATTTTCAATCAAGAAAGATGAAAAATCTTAAATATAATTATCAAACGATAAGACCCCATAGAACTTTATAATTAACAAATTTAAAATTTAATATGAATATTTTAATTCTTAAATTGGTGATATCCAAAAATTTTAATTTTTTTCCTTTCATTAATGTTATGAAATAGATTTGATCAAAAATATAATTTAAAATTTCAATTTTTTGAAAATATTTAACAAGTTATAATTATAATTAAAATAATTTAAAATTCTAATTTTTTAATTTTTAATCAAATAGTTGAATTGTCAACTAGAAAACATTTTTTTTAACCAAAAATGGAATAGTCAACATTTTTAGTTAAAAAAATTAATTGACAAAAACAGAATTTTCAGCCTGATGATCTAAACCAAAAGGACGAGTTTTTAACCAAATAGATTAATTTATAACCAAAAATATAAATTTTCAACAAAGAAGATCATTTTCAACTAAATAGTTTTATTTTCCTACCAAATGGTAGAATTTTCACGCCAAAAAGACGAATTTTCTTCATAAATATTAAATAAAATAATGCATCAATTGAAGCCATTTTGTAAAAAGTAAATAGTCTTCAAGCCAAGTAGGGAAGACCTCCTTGCAGTAGATCAAGAGCCTGCAGTACATAATCCTGAATTGGAAGCATAAATATACCTAAAGAAAATTAATTACAATTTTAGTTTATTAAGATGTATAGTGTCCTAACTAATAATTAAAATAAATTAGTTATTTCATATACGTTAGTATTTTAAATGAATGATTATCTACTGTAGGTTCATTATCTACCTCAGGGTGGTCTCCCTAGTTTATTTTTCAACCAAAATATGAATTTTCAACATAATAGTTGTATCATCAGCCAAAACATATTAATTGTTAATCGAAACTTTCAAATTTCAATTAAAAAAATTAATTCTCATAACAAGAAAAACTAATTTTCAACAAAACACTCACATTTTCAATCAAAGAGAGCTGACTTTTAAAATAAAATTATGAATCTTTAACAAAACAAAAAAAAAATGAATTTTTAACAAAAGAGTTTAACTGAAAAGATGATTTTGTGATCAAAAAGATACCTCCCTGCGATTCGCGTGACCTTGTAGCTGGTGGGAGAGCTTAAGGGTCTAATCGGACTAGAGACCTGGAGATGGTGAACGAGAGGAACTGCATCGCGAGGTGTGGCTACTCTGGCGAACTGATGGACCCTAGTCTGCGGGACCTAAACTAAGGAGCGGTCCTTCCAGGGGGTAATAGCAAAGTCCCCTGGAATATCAAGGGCGCGAGCTCTCATGCTCCCAAACCATGACGTGATCGCCGTGTTAAGGGCTGAATGGCATCAGGGTTAACAAGTCCTTGAACCCCCGGCATGTCCCTCTCAGTCGAGGCGAACACGTCGGGGTCATAAAGGATGTTTCTTAACGGAGACTTTGGGACATCAATTCGATTCCCATAGTATATAGACCCGCCCCCACCAAGCTCTGATCCGGAGCCCTCCTATAACCCACCGCCAAGAGTGGAGCGCTCCCGAAGGGCCGTTCACCTTGGCAGTGCGCATAAATGAAGAGCTCGCACAGCGCGGCTCTCGAAAACTAACCAACGCTCCTTACAAGGGGCCTTAGATACAGCAGCATCATCTAGGGCGACTTCTCCTGCTCGGTCTCCGGGAAGGAGGGGGTTCGACTCCAGGAGACGTCCCGAAATTAGGCTATTAATGGCTGAGACGGGAACCTCAATGATGCAGATAAATTTGCAGCACAGCAAAGGTGCCTCTAACCAGGCGTATGTCTGTTGTGCATAAAGAGAGTGTCCTAATCCAAGAACCCTGGTTATACAGAGAAAATATTAGTGGCTAGGCAGGGTGTGGCTCCATATATGAGGGGCTACGCGTAAAAACACCAAGGGCATGCATAGCCGTCAAGAACATGGATGCGATCTTGGTGCCCAAGCTCTGCTCTAGGGTTCTCACAGTTATTAAGTTGAGCCTCAGGGGCAGAAGCGGAGAAAGACTAGAGGTGTTTATCTTCTCGGCTTATTTCCTGGGCGATACTAAGGGACCCTTTCCTCCCAGAGAGGTGGAGGCTCTAATTCGGCACTGTCAGGAGAACAGGATTCCTCTGCTGTTGGGCTGTGATGCGAACTCCCATCATACGGTGTAGGGGAGCTGAAACATCGATGACAGAGGGAGATATTAAATCGAATACCTAGCGGGCAGTGAGCTGGAGATTCTGAATCAGGATGAAACTCCCACATTCCAGATTAAAAACAGAAGTGAGGTTCTCGATTTGACTTTATGTTTGAATGAACTGAGGAGCAAGGTAGTGGGCTGGAGAGTCTCCGATGAGGAGTCTCTCTTGGACCACAAATATATCTTGTTCCGGCTGACCCCAGAAAAGTCGGTGGTTTCAAAAAGCAGAAACCCCAGAAATACAGTTTCGGACTCACATAAAGAAGAACTCAAGGGCAGGCTTGTGTGAATTCTCCACAAGCTATGCTACCAAAGACGAGTTAGAACACGCCGCGGATTTTCCGCAAAGGACTCTGACTACATGGTATGAGAACGATTACCCTAAAAGCACAATTGAGTATAGGAAAGGAGCAGAATGGTGGAACACCCACCTGAAGAAACTCCGTAAAAAGACAAAAGCGTTGTGCAACAGGGCAAACAGTACTAAATTGCCTTCATACTAGGACATCTATAAGACAGCCAAGTGTGAATTCAATAAAAAAATAAGAATGTTTAAACAGGATCATTGGAGGGTCTTTTACGAGGAATACAAGAACATTCCGGAAAGAGCGAGGCTCCACAAGATCTTGGCAAAAAATCCGGAAGCTCGTCTTGGTCGAGAGGAAGGGATAGGGATCCCGCTTGGGCGACATCTGGAGGTCCTGGCCATCCTTCGCTACGCTGAAACATTATTAGAAAAAAATGCTGCTGGCAGGCAGATTATGATCTGCTTCGATAGCTAAGCTACATTAACTGCAGTTGAGAAACCAGACATAACATCAGAACTGGTTTGGGAATTCAAAATGGCATCAAACCAACTTACAGAAAAAAAAAGAATTGGCTCTTATATGGGACCCTCGTCATACAAGGATCAAGGGCAACGAAAAGGCGAACCAGTTGATAAAAGGCGTACCAGCAAGTGAATACATAGGATCGGAACCGGTACTGGGACTAGCGTCTTGTTGCATCGGGATGGCCATCAAAAGGCGGATTCTGACAAAGCACCGGGAATACTGGGAACAAGTGCAGGGTTGCTAAGAGGTGAAAGCCATCCTAGGCTATACGTACAGGATGGACAGAGCCAGGGAAATACTGGAGCTGGGTTTACCCAAAAAAGACATAAGGACTGTGGTTCAGATGCGCACAGGGCACAACCACCTGAACTACATTAGCTAGGCTCAGGAAGCAAATCCTTTGGGCCCATTTCATGGAACCTGAGGAAATTATATCTCCATCAGTGATTGATATACTAGGCTACACCAAGTGGATGAATCTTCAATTGATAAAAAATAATAATTTTCAACGAATGTGTTCAACTTTCAACCAATTAGTTGAATTCTTTGCCAAAAAAGATGACTCTTGAACAAAGTAGTTACATTTTCAACAATATAATTAAATTTTTAACCAAATAGTAGAATTTTCAACCAAAGTTAATGTTATCTAAGTTCGTAACGTAAGTTCCAGAGACTCACTCCCTCAATCAACCCTGTTAGCAACCGTATATTTTGGCGCGACACTCTATCCCCACAAATTGGTAACGTAGTTTATGGACGAGCGCTTATAAGAAAAATTATTTTAATGAAAAAATGATAGGTATTGAAGAATAATGGTATAATGTAATCCCGCCAAGTTGAATACTGTTTAAAATAGCTTTCAAACATTATTTTGGAAACTACTATAGCGCATTTTATCTTACAAATTTCTTAATATATTTTACCATGAATATTTTTTTCCATCTAATTGGCCAACTTTGATTTCACAAATCCATGTAGTTGTACTTGGCAGATTTTTCGGTGGAATAATACTTTTAATAAAGTTTCTGTTTCGCAGAGTAAATTTTCAAAGATTCATTTCTTCTTATTTTTACTGTTTTAGTATTCAGACTTCATTTTGATGCCTCAAAGACACAATTAGGACAATAAGAAAATAAATTATTTTCTAGGTCATGTTAGATTTAGGATTTAGCTTAAAACATCCCTTTATCGAAAAAATGGTTCGAATAGTCGGTAATTGGTTCCTCTGAACACTGAAAAATATTGCCAGGAAATAAAAAGAAAATTGGGGCAAGCTTTTAAATAATAATTTTGAAAAATAATAAAAAGCACTATAGAGGCAAACATGTTTTTTTACTGTGGCTGCGACTATTACGAATCATATACACCTAGCCATACAAAAAATTTTCAATCTCAGATTATTTTGCTTATACATGAGGCAAGTAGCGAGTTTACCTGAGGCTGAAGTTTGTGGTAACCTTTCTTATTTCCAGGTTTAAAATTGATCAAATATTGTCTCTTCGATATTTTTAAATCAATATGGCAACGTGACATCTGATAGTGGAAGCATATATTAAAAAAAATAAATATCTTATCATCACTAATTCTTACTTTCTATTCACAATTACGTCAGATATATGTGAAATACATAAGCCTTCAACTTAGTAGTTGAATTTTCAACTCAAAAAGATAAATTTTGAACACAACATGGAAGAATTCCATTTTCAGTTAAAACAATTGATCTTCAACAAAAAAAAAGAATTTTTAACAAACTAGTTAAATTTTCAAACAAAGTAATGAATCTTCGAAAAAAAAAGAATTTTCAACGAAAAGTGTAATAGCTGATATTTCCACCTTTTCTTTATTTTCAATCAAAAACAGTTCAAATTAATCAAAAAATAGGAATTTTCAACAAATGAGTTGAATCTTCAACCAACACAGACTAATTTTGAAACCAAAAAGAGGAATCTTCTACAATTTCAAAAAGATAAATTTGGAACTCAAAATGGAGTAATTAAATTTTCAGTTAAAACAATTAATTTTTAACACAAAAACATGAATTTTCTACCAAAATAATTGCATTTTTCACCAGAAAAGTCGAGCTTGCAACAAAGTAAATGAATTTTCAACTGAAAAAGGTAAATTTTCAGACAGAAATGGAATAGTTACATTTCAGTTAACAAAAAATCATTTTCTACTAAAAAACTAATTTTCAACCAAATAAGTAAATTCTTACCGAAAAGAATTAATTTTTAATTCAAATGATGAATGTTCAACAACAAATATTTTGAACTTAAAAGATGAATTCTCAACAAAAAAAGGACAAATTTCCAACAAACTACATGAATTTTCAAATAAAAAATAGAATAGTTCTATTTTCAGCTAGAAAGATTAATCTTCAATAAAATAGTTTAATAATATATATAAAATTATTTTTCAACCAAATAAAATAAATTTCCAACGAAATAATTAAACTTTCAACCACACAGATGAATTTTCAACTCAGAAGTTTCAATGGCTGTAAAAAAGATAAATTTTTCACAAAAAATGGAATAGTTTAATTTTCGGTTAAAAAAGTGAAATTTCATCTGAAATGATAAATATTCAAATGAAAGAATGAATTTTTAATGAAATACTTGGATTTTCAACCCAAGAGATTAATTTACTACCGAACAAGACTAATTTTAAACAAAAGACATCAATTTTCAACTAAAATAGATATGTTTCAAACCAAAAATAAAGTAGTTAAATTTTCAGTTAGAAAAATAAATTTATAATAAAAAAATAATAATTTTGAACAAAATAGTTATTTTTTCAACCTAAGAAATGAATATTTAACCGAAAATAGAATAGTTAAAGCATCAGTAAAAAACTGATTCTCAACGAAATAACATAAATTTTCAACAAAATAGTTAAAATTACAACCAAACAGATGAACTCTCAAACAAGAAGTTCAAATTGCTATAAAAAAAATGAATTTCCACAGAAAATGGAATATAACATTACTTTTCCATAAAAAAAGCTGCATTATTAACAAAATAGTTAAATTTGTAACCACAGAAATGAGTTCTTAACCAAAAATAAAATAGCTACACTTTTAGTAAGAAGATGTTTTTTTGACCGAATAAAATAATTGTTCAACGAAATAGTTAAATTTTCAATTAAACAGATGAATTTTCAAATAAAAATATTAAATATCTATTAACAAAGATACATTTTCGACAAAAAATGAAATAGTTCCAGATAGAAAAATTAATTTTCAATGAAAATAATAATTTCCCACCAAGAACAAGGGATATTAAACCAAAAAGATCAATTTACAACCAAAAAAATTAATTTTCTATCGAAAAAGATTAATTTTCAACAAAATACACGAAATCTCAATCATAGAAATGAATTTTCAACAAAAAATATTAATTAGTCCCTAAAAAGATCAAGATTCTACCAAAAAAGACAAATTTGCAACAAAATTCAGGAATTTCCAACCAAATAGTTAAATTTTTAAGCAAATATGGTATATATAAATTTTCAGGTAAACAAATTAATGTTAATAAATAATAATTTTCAACAAAATAGTAACATTTTAAACCAAAGAATAGTTTTTTAAACAAAAAAGATTAATCATAAAACAAAAAAATGAATTTTTAAAAAAGTATCTCCACTTTCAACTAAGCAGTTGAATTTTGTTGAATCAGATTAATTTTCAACCAAATTGTTGTGATTTTCAATAAAAAATATGCAATTCCTACTAAAATATATGAATTTTCAATCAAAAAGAATGACTTTCTAACAACAATTTTGGATTTTCAACAAAACAGTAAAATCAACTTCAACTTCAGTTAGTTTAAAATTCCCGGACGTTCTCTGATGTTCTGGAATTCCCTGATCTTTAGCAACTCTCGATAAAAGTTGAGCTCAAGCTTTTATTTTGCGATAGGCGTAAGTTTCTGTACCTTAAAAGACAAAGATTTAACAATTTAAAAAATTTTGAATATAGAATAAAGATAGACTGGGAATAATTTGCAATTCAAAAAATACGTAAAATTATATATATATTATAATATTATATATTTACCAATAGAATTAACGAAAACGGCTAAAGAGCAGATCAGAGTACCAACGACCCTCATTATTTTAAGCTAGAAGAAACTGATGACAATGAAAATGACACTGGCTCCCAGTAAAACCGCGGTAAATAACACCTATGGCCACGTATCACGAGCGTGAGATGGTATATATATATATATATATATATACATACATACATATATACATACATATTAATCTCTATCTGATTTATCCTTCTAAATTATTTAACTATATTTCTAAGATATATTGGGACAGGTAAGACATTGCGCAGCACCAAAGATTCAATAAATCTTTTCTTATCTATATCTTATCTCATCTACATGCGAACAGAAAAATAATTTTTAATTTTTTTTAGAAATATTATGATTTAAAATAGGTAATTTCTTAGATATCAATGGAAGTCTCATTTGCATAAAAAATTGTTTAAATCTTTTTAAATAATTAAAATCTTTTGAATCTTGAAATAAATTTATTCTCTTGAAAATGCCTTTCAAAATACTTTAAAATATTTCAAATCCTATGAAATTCTTTGAATATTTTACACACAAAAAAAACTTGAAATATTTAAAATTCTATAAAATACCTTCAAATTATTGAAATTTAATCCAAATTCTTTGGAATCTTTTAAAATATCCTGAGATATTTCAAATCCTTTGAAATCTTCTAAAATTCCTTGAAACTTTTTAATTCTTTTAAAAATTCCTAGGAATTTTCAAAAATACCTTAAAATATTTAAAATCTTTCGAATTACCTTAAAATTTTGTTAATCTATTGTAGTTACTTCAAATTATTCAAATCTATCAGAAATACTCTAAGATATTTCAAATTCTTTAAAAGCTTTCGAATTCCCTTGATATTTTCTAAAGCTCTTAGAAACTTTCAGAATTTTTTAATTACTACTTAATTTCAGCTTCGTTGGAATTCCATTCAATTATTAAAAAACAATTGAAAATTCCTTTAATATGTTAAAAATACCCTAAAATCTTAAAAATCCTATGGAATCGCTTGAAATTATTGGAATCTATTAAAAATTCCTTGAAATTTTTTCAAATACCCTGAAACATATAAAACTTTGTTTACTCACTTCAAATTATTGATATCTATTAAAAATACCCTATGATATTGAAAATACTCTAAAATTTTTTTAACTACCTTAAAATTTTTTAAAGCTCTTAAAAATTTCTTGAATTTTTTACAAAAAAAAAACCTAAAATATTTGTAATCCTCTGGAATACCTTCAAATTATTGGATTCTATACATAATTTTTTGGAATCTTATAAAATGCCCTAAGATATTTGCAATCCTTTGCAAACTTTAGAAATCTCTGAAAACTATTGAGGTCTCTTGCAAATGCCTTGGAATTTTTAGAAATACCCTAACATTTTTAAAATACTTAGGAACCCTTTTAAATTATTGAAATCTGTTCAAAATTTCTTGGAATTTTTAAAAATACACTAAAATATTTAACATCCTTTGTAAGCACTTTAAATGATTGAAATGTATCAGAAACACTATAAGAGACTCAAAATCCTTGAAAATCGTTTGAATTACCTTGACAAGTTTTATAGCTTTTAAAAATTTCTTGGATTTTGTTAATAATGAAATATATCAAAAATACTATCTATACTTAACTATAAAACAGTTCTATAAAATTTTGTTGTAAAATTATAACTGTTGAATGCACAAGGGGTTACATATTCTTCTAGTGCAAAAGATTATTAACAAATTATATTACTGGACTTTTTTTGCAGAATTTTTTCCTCGAATGATGTTCGGAAATTTTTGTATGCAATTAAATAATCGTGGGAGCGCTTTTTTGAGAAAAAAAACACAATTTTTATTCTTATTTTTTTAATTTTCGAATTTTAAATATAATACGCTTCTTTTTGCTTACAAGCTGAGTAAGAAATTATTATGAAATTCATTCCAAAATGAGAACTGTATAATCTACAGAGGTTTTTGTATATTTGAAAAAACCCTTTTACAACAGCAAAAGTTGCTGACATTTTTTTGAATATCCGGTTCACCTCAGGTTGTAATTAAATGACGCTGACATGATTTTAAAAATAAAAAAAAAATAAATGAAAAATAATAGGTTAACGTTTTGAAAACAAGTTGTGGAACCAAATTTTGCATTGAGAATTTTCTTTTTATTTAAAAGTATTTGGCAACATAAAAAAGTATCGAATAAATATCATGTAGCTTTAAGGATCTTTCATTTAAAGTTGCTTGAGTGACATTGTACTCTATAATACTTTTCGAATTGACAACAATTTCACATTTTTTTATGGCATAGATTATTCACATTTTTTGTTGTCATTTGAATAATCAACACTTGTTGAGTCTGCAAAAATTGATATTTATCCTGAACAAATGGTCAAACTGTGAATTCGTTTAAAAATATTGCTTGTATAATCAACAGCACTTCCTAATTTGAATAATCTTGAATAATGTGGAAAATATGAATTTGTTTATAAATATTATTGGAATAATTAACAGTTGTTGTAAATTTGAAACAAAGGACCGCAAAGAATCATTGGCAAGACATTTTTGGTTGACTCTGCAAAGAATATTTAGCCAAATCAATGTGACATAAAAAAACTGTGTATTTGTTTATAAATATTGTTTTAATAATTGTCAAACAGCAGCTATTCTCCACTAATCGCAATAAGGCATTGAAACGTCTGAAAAGTCAGCAAAAAAATATTGTTTATTTTGTTGTTAAATGAAAAATTTTCATTTGGTCAAAGTAAATTTCTGCACTGATTCGTTATACAGTCAAAAAAAAACATCAAAAACAATTGAAAATTGGCTTGTAGACAACACTTTTGTATGTAACCTTAATCAAATAAACCTTATATAAACCTATAAACCTTGGTAAGTGAAAAAGAAATAAAAAGAAAACATGTACCATTCTCTAATTTCATGCTTCAATATTATTAACATGTAAAGTTTGGAATCCCATTCAATTGTTTAAACAGCTGGAACTAATAAATCGCTTGAATTCTAAATATTTAAAATTGAGAGCACAGAATTTTCATCAGCCGAGAATTGGGAACATCGCACTTTAGAAGCGATATTTTGTCTTAAGTTTAAGCTAAATATTAACCTAATTGTCTATAATAAATTTGAATTATTTTTTATAATTGAAAATATTTTCAAAGCTTTCTCATAAATTCGGATTAGTTTTTATCTGTTACTTATGGGTTTTCTTTATTTGAATTTCCCTTCGTGGAAGTTCATATACAGTTTTCTTTTATATTTTGTTAAAAATCTCAAAATTGAAAAAAGAAAACTGAAAAATACACGAATATATTATAAAGTGTATGAACTTCATATAGGTTAATTTAAATATTGAAATACAGTTTTCAATTTAAATTGAGTATGTATATAAAAAAATATTTTTCGTAACAATGAAAACGTCCCAAATTTATCAGAATTTTCAAAAACTGGACTTTTTATATTTTGAGAGAATATGATATTCTTATTTTGTTCAGGATCGCAGATAAAAAAAGTATTTTAACCAACTTTGATTACTCGGATTTTATGTTATGTTTCTGAAACTGAAAATATTAAATCAACAACAAAAATTAATTTTTACCAGTTGCATTTTTAACCAAAAAGATTGCATTTTTTTCGAAAGGGACGAATTTTCTGCAAAACAGTTCAACTTTTTAACACAAAAATGTGAATTTTCAACCAAAAAAAAAATGCATTTTTTACCAAAAATGAACAATTTTCAACGAAATAGTGACATTGTCAACCGAAGAGATGAATTTTTAACAAAATAGTGGAAGTCTTAAGCAAACCAGATTAATTTTTAAGCCAGAAAGACGAATTTTCAACCAAGTATTTTAATTTCTAACCAAAAAAGATTTTTTAGTCCAGAAAGAAAAAAATTCCATCCAATTTCAGATTCGAAAATTCAACAAGATTTTTGAAGATTTCAAATATGTTGAAAAATTATAGCCGAAAATCAAGTTTTCGCGATGGCGTCTGCCTGTCTGTCTGTCTGTAAACACGATAACTCTTGAAAAAATTAACGGATGAAATCGAACTTTGGCACACTTTTTTTAGGACCAAAAAAGGAAGAATGAGTTCGTTAACCAGCATTCCTTGACCAGAGAGTATGATTTTATCCACCGAAAATGCTATCCAAAAATCGAATATTCCATATTTACCCCAAACGACGACAGACACGTGAAAAAAGTTAGGAGAAAGAATTGAAGCTTTTTAAAATATTCACAATTTTTGCTTGAACGATTTTTCGATAGAACTCGTATTTTGGGTTTTATGGATCGAAAATGAATAAGTCGAAAATTCTAATTTTAAGCCAAACGACGACAGATAAGTAAAAAAGTTCAAGATAAGAATTGTAGCTTTTCAAAAGACCTATAATTTTTAACTAGAACAGTTTCTGATTAGACTTGATATTTTGGTTTTATTAATCGAAAATACTATGAAAAAACACATAAATTAAACTTCTGAGCAAACAACGCGTTCGGACACATTTACCTGACGCTTGAAGCTTGGTTCCTCTAGGTTTTCGCACTTCGTGTACTCGCTATTACGCGCTTCGCCGGCAAATACTCTCTTAATAAGCTTCATACGTTACTTTTCTTGGGGGGGGGGGGGCAGCCAAAACTGTGGTTGTCAGCGGGGGGTAAAAATAGTATAAAATTAGTAACGCAATTTATGGTCGACCCCTTACAGTTACAAAGTTACAATCACTTTTTAAATGTCCCCTAGTTTTTATGTAATTCGTTAATAGTAGTTTTTCATTAACTTTATAGCTTAAGGTCGCAAATTTGAAATCGGAAACTTTCCGGTATTTTAATTTTTAATTCTTGTTACTAAGGGGTAATGATTTATTGCTTTGTTTAATTTTTAAATGTTTTTTTAAATTTATTTTTAATTTATTTTGTATAATATGTTGTTATTGTTTCACTATCAATTATTGTAATAATGAAAGGATCAACAACAGTACAAAAACAATTTGAAAAGTGATTGAATTGAAAGTATTTATAATAAAACCTTATAAACAGAGGAAAGATTGTTCTAAATATCTCTTAGACTTACTCAATTTTTGAAGTAAAATTTGGCAACAAAAAATCGTTCAAAATTTTCCTACGAACCTTAAAAAGAAATTGTTATTCTCTTCACATATTTAAAAATTCTTAAAAAGCTTCTTTTTTCAAAATCTTCAAAAATCTACATTGTTGAAAAAATTGCCTGATAATCTTCCACATTCTGTTTCGTGATGTTTTGAAATTCCTAATTCATTAAAAATTTTCCAAAAAAATCTTATTGTCGGTACATTAAAATTTGATGTTTTATTTAAATTATTTTATTTTTATTTTATTTCTAAAATTGCTATTTTGACTTAAAAAATATCGTAAACGGTTTATAATTTATATGGAAAATTGTCATTAAATATAAATAATTATAAAATATGATCACGCAAATAATAATTTGCACACTTATTGTAATTAATATGAATAGAAAAAAATGTTTTATGTTGATCTGAAATACTTTTTTTTATTCAATTCAATATCAAATAATTCCAACTTGTTGATTTTCACCCATATACGTATACTTAAAAATAAAAAAATATCGGTATACCTTCAGGGAAACCGCTTGAAAAATAGCCGAAATTAATTAATAACAAATTCTTCTGTATCTTGAAAAATATTTCAGGCTTAATACTGACGAGTCCTCGTTCTGCAGAGGCTATAAAATTAGCGTCGAAACAGGAAACTACTATTTTAGAACCATGGAAAAATTTACCAGCATATTGCGTTGGACCATCAACTGAATCTTTAGCGAAAAAAGATCTGTGTTTGACAAACTGTTTAGGCTCTCAATGTGGTAATGCAGAAAATCTTGCTGGATTTATTGTAAGTGGTAGACGACATGAAGATAAACCAATACTCTACCCCTGCAGCGAAATTTCACGGGATACTATTGAGAAACATTTGACAGAGAACGGATTTAAAGTTAAGAAAATAATTTCTTATAAAACTGTGCCTTGTGAAAACCTCAAGCAAGACGTAGAGCGAATATTTAAACCAATACCTCAAGTGGTTGTTTTCTTTAGTCCTTCAGTCGTAGAAAATATTGTAACAACCTTGGGCGAGGAAGCAGTAATTTTGAAAAGAGTGAAGATCGTAGCTATAGGATCAGTGACAAGGCGGGCTTTAATCAATGCAGGCCTAGAAGTTGACGCAATTTCTGAAAAACCTGAACCAGAAGCACTGCTACAGGCTATTGAGCGATCAATTGGAAAAGAAAACCAAAATGTAAAATTCATAGAAGAAACTACAGTGTAAGTAGTACGAATGTGACGTATAAGTTTTTATTTATTTTGTATATATACAAATCAGATTGGTACATGATTTAATTCAAGTTGATCAATAATGAAAAAAACGCAGTTTACGAGGAAAACAAATCAAAAATATGAAAATAATATTCAAAAAGGTTTGATTCAACTTTGAAAAACTTGTACGGCTTGTTACTGTGTCAACAAAGTGATGGAAGTATGCTTTTGTACAGTATTCATTTACTGCATATAATTCCGTTATGAAAATAAATGTACACTATGTTTTAAAAAATCGATACCTATCTCAATTATTACAATACATTCCATACCAGATTTGTGCAAATTGTATGTACGAATTTAGTATAATTACAATAGTCATACCTGCTAATCAAACAGGAAAGTATTGATACAAATTGAATTAAAAAGACTAACAAGGAGAGGTCGGGAGATGTGGTGAAAGTACATCAAAATCCATTAAGTGCGTATTTCTTCTTTCGATCCAATGGATCTTAAACGTCGATATCTCGGAAAATAGGGCCCATTGGATCGAAGGAAAAAATACGCACCTAATGGATTTTGAGGTACGTTCACCTTGCAAAGCCCCAGTCGAATCAGCGACGCACATCTTGCGGCATCTCTTTCTAAAACACCCCGAGAAATCCGCTTTGCGACAATGACGCATTGGACCAGTGCGTCAATTCGTGTAAATTCGAGATGACTGTTTTTAATTCATTGGTCAATGGGTCTTAATTTGTGAGAATAAAAGTCTCCCTCCAATTCTTTTGAATTCGACAGCGCGTAAATGCTTATTAACATTGGTCAATGCGTTTCAATTCGTAAGAATAAAAGTCGCACTTCAATTTGTTGCAATGTGTCAGGGCGAATCAAAGTTAATTTTGCTTTTTAGTAATTGAATATATTAAATATATTTAATATAATGATACGAATGTAATAAATAATAATAATCGCATATCTATTAGAGCTAATTAATATCAATTCTGTTCGATGCGAAATCATCCATGAATTTTATTAACGCTAGCTCAATTCGCCCCAATGCGTCACACAAGGAGAGGTCGAGAGATGTGCGTCGCCGATTCGACTGAGGCTCTACAGTGGCGAGTCCAGCACATGAGCGCAAATACTCAATCAACGATACCTTGGAAACTAGGGCCCATTGTATCGAAGGAAAAAATACGCACCTAATGGATTTTTATACACGTTCACCTTGCAAAGACCCAGTCGAATCAGCGACGCATATCTCGCGACCTCTCCTTGTCAATTCGTTTCAGTGCATCAGAAAACGGGATTCACACGCATTCAAACAATATTAATTCGCCCCAATCCGTATCAATACTTTTTTTTTAATGGGCGATTTGCAACAATCTCGCATTGGGACGCAAGTACAACACTTTTTAATTCGAAAATTCGTATGTAACGTCTAAATCCTGAATACATCTGAATGCGAAGCAGACAATATGCGATTGCTAAGTATTGAATCGCATTCACGAGATGTTATCTGGATATCTGATATTTGACAACCTCGCATTCAAAGTACAATATCTATCTATTTATGCGGTTTCAGTTCACTGTTGGGCTCGAAAATATAAAATTATGAAAATGTAAACTTAGCCAGAGTCAAGTTTTCTCAAATATCTTTAAAAAAATTGCTGCATGTTGTACTGATCAGCCCTTGATTCATACGAAACACAGTATAATAGAAAAATATTAATTGTGCTACGCAATGATCATTCGTATTGTGCTATAAGTACCATCATATAAACTCCTAGCAGTAAGGCAATGATTTCTTTAACAGACTGCCAAAACTTGGTGTCTATAAGAAGTTCAGGAATCACAGAAACCGTCGCTATATAAATGAAACCACCAGCAGTGAAAGGTAGGATCCACGATGTTGCAAAATCTCCTGAAATACGTTTTTAAAGTTAAAACTGTTCCTGTGATTGCAGTCCATAAGACTTGAAAGAAATTATTCAGATTCTCACCCATTCCTTCAGCCAACAGAGAAATGTATGTTCCCAATAAAGCACCAACTGCTGTCGGCAATTGCAACAATATAGCCTGAAAATAAATGAGCAAATATTGAAATCCTTCATTCATTCATTTTGCAAGATATGTCCTCTTTAAAATAGTACTCCGCGTTTGACCGGTTAAGCAATTCAAATAATTTCTACGTAAACCGATTAGATATTTAACCAGTAGAAAAGTTGATTCGGTTAAACTTGCCATCATTTTCAAATTCTTTTTTTGTTTTTGCTTTACAGACCAAAATGCTCTTCAAACAGAAGAAATGAAATCTTCACGAAAATAGGGAAATAATAAATTCTTTTAAATAAAATTAATGTGGTTATTATATTAAATTCAATTTGAAACTCTTTAAATCCCTAATAGTTCCAGTAAAAATACTGCACTTTCAACAAAATAGATGCATTTTTAACCAAATAGTTCAAATTTCATCTAAAAAGATTAATATTCAACCAAAAGGATTAATTTTCCAACAAAGAAAGACAATTTTTCAACTAAATACATCAATTTTCAACATGAATTTAATCTTTTTTTTTAAACTTGCAATTGTTTGGTTTAAAATTAAAATATTTTTTGGTTGAGGATTCGACTATTTTATTCAAAATTCGTCTCTTTGTATGATTTTGCCCCTTTTTGATTTATAGTTAAAACATTTTTTAGTTTTAATCTCAACTATTATATTTTTCGTTGAGAAGTAATATTTTTTGTTGAAAAATCATTTTATTTTTTGCAGAAAATTAATATTTTTGGTTGAAAACTCATTTTTTTGGTTGAGGATTCAACTATTTTCTTGAAATATCGTGTTTTTTTTAAGAATTAAACTGTTTTTGATTTAAAATTGAAATATTTTTAGATTAAATAATAAAATACAAAAATTCCCGTTGAGAATTAATCTTTTTTGGTTGAAAATTCAACCACTTGGTTAAAATTCGAACAATTTTATACCACAAAAAATGAACTTTCAATCCCGAAGGAGGAATTTTCTGTCCAAATAGACGAATTTTCAACAAAATAATTAAATTTTCAGCAAAATAGTGGAATTTTTAACCAAATACTTGAATTTTTTACCTATGTTTTTTTAAAACCTATGTTCTTAAACTGAAAATTAAACTATTTTGCTGAAAATTCAACTGATTGGTTGTAAAATAAATGTTGGTGGAAATTAATATTCTCGATTTGCAAGTTCAACTGCTCTATAGAAAATGCGTTTTTTTTATCGAAAATTAATTCTCCTCAATAAAAATTATACTACATCATTTATGGTTAAAAATGTATCCTTTTTTAGCTTAAAAATTCAACTATTTTTCCATTCTTCAAAATATTTAGCTGAAAATTTATGTAATTTGTTAAGAATTCGTATTTTTTTGTTGTAGAAAGTTCAACTATTTGGTTAAAAAATTACGTATTTTGTTGAAAATTCGTCTTTTTGCTAGAAAATTCAACTATTTAATTAAAAATGTATGTATTTTGTTAAAAATTCATCTTTTCTGGCAGAAAATTAATCTTCTCAGTTAAAATTTTTTGTAGAAAATCAATTTATTTGGTTAAAAATGCAATGAACGGTTAGAAATTAAACTGATTTGGTCGTGGATTCAAGTATTTTGTTGACAATTCGTATTTTTTTGGCTATATTCAACTATTTTTTATTAAAAATTAAAATCTTTTGAGGTTTTAATATCAACTATTACTTTTTTCGTTGGAAATTAATATTTCCAGGTTGAAAATGCAACTGTTTTGCTGAAAATTGAACTATTTTGTTAAAAAACTAATTGTTTTAGGTCGAAGATTCATCATTTAAGTTCAAAATTCATTTCTTTGTTTGAAAACTTTACT
This sequence comes from Andricus grossulariae, assembly GCA_011634705.1. NCBI lineage: Eukaryota > Metazoa > Arthropoda > Insecta > Hymenoptera > Cynipidae > Andricus > Andricus grossulariae. Next base: position 234,665,178 of record JAABKJ010007545.1, on the reverse strand, counting down.
ATTTTGTTGAAAATTCTCCTTTTTTTTTGTTTTAAAATTAATGGTAACTATTACATTTTTTGTTGTTGAAAATTTATCTTTTTTATTAGAAAATTAATCCTCTTGGTTTAAGTTTGAAATATTTGGTAGAAAATATATGTCCTTTGTTAACAATTAGTATTTTTTGGTATAAAATTAATTTTTTTGGTTTGAAAATTAATCTGTTTTAGTTAAGGATTCAAATAGTTCGTTGAAATTTCGTCTTTTTTGGTTTTATTCAACTGTTTTTAATTTATAATAAAACTATTTTTTGGTTTAAATATCAACTATTACATGTTTTGGTGAAAATTCAACTGTTTTGTAAAGAATTTGTCTCTTTGGTTTGAAAAATCAATAATTTGGTAGACAATTCAACTCTTTTGTCGAAAATGTATGTAATTTGTTGAAGGTTCATCTTTTTGCTTTGAAAATTCAACATTTTGAATGGCCCCTAATCAGCCATTGGGACAATTTGTAGCCAATTAGCGAAGAAGTTCAAAAATATTTTTTAACAGGGTGTCCACTGTCTTTTGAAATCTTTAGGACATTTTTATGCAATTTTTGAAATATTGGTGAAATCTTTTATATTCATTTGAAATAATTAACATATTTTTATTCTGTGTAAAATCTTTTGAAATCTGGTTTACTATAATCTTTAAATTTTTTGAAATCTTCGAAATCTTTGTGAAATCTTGTGTACACGCCTTTATCAAAATTTTAAATCCTTGCAATCTTTATGAAACGTTCGAAATCTGTCAAATCTTTTGAAATATTTGTAAAATTTTTCTTAAATCTTCATTTGCAATTTTTTTTTTATTTGTTGAAATCATTGAATTATTTATAATCTGAGTGAAATCTTTTCAAATCTTCGAAATGTTTTAAAATCTTTGAAATCTGGTGTACTGTACCCTTTTTTAAATCTTTGAAATTCTTTAAATCTTTTGATAGTTTTAAAAGCTTTGTTAAATTGTTTTGAAATATTTAAAATCTGGTGTACACGCCTTCTTTAAATCTTTGAAATCCATTAAATCTTTGCAAAATGTTGAAAATCCTTTCAAATATTTTGAAATCTTTGAAATATTTTGAAACCTTTTGAAATCTTTAGTAATGTTTTATAATCTGGTGTACACTCAAAAACCGAGTGGTGAAACCCTTAAAAATCCGTTATATGGCCATGGCTCATTCTAATTCTGAAACTGAATAAACTCAACGAATAACTTTTATAATTTGTAAGTTGAATATCACAAAAAATGTATACTTTAACATTCTATGTTAGCGGAGACGAAATAAAAAACTTATAGAATTATTCACAATATTAAAGTTTGCTCATTATAATCTATAAAATAATTGCCTATACAAATAATAAAATTATAAAATAATTAAAATTAATTATAATTATTAAATAAAATTATCTATAAAATAGTTTGCTCATTATAATCTATAAAATAATTGCCAAAGTCTACACTTTATTTATTCTGTAATGAGTAAAAGATAAATTATATCTTGATAAATAAACAACTTTTCAGTAGAAAGATTTCTTATAAACGAGATGTTTCTTTCATGATAGACTAAAAGATTTAAATTACTTTCCGCACTTCAATAAAATAACAGTTTTAAAAGAAAAAAAAATTTAATTCAAGCTTCTCGTGAAAAATTCAAGGAGATTTCCAGGTTTTCAAGGTTCAACCAAAATTCAAGGAGAATTTCAGGTTTTCAAGGCCACTAAAAATTTAGCTATTCCATTTTTTGTTGAAAATTGATCTTTTTTAGTAGAAAATTAATCCTCTTAGTTTAAAATTTAACTATTTGGTAGAAAATATATGTATTTTGTTAACAATTAGTATTCGTTGGTATAAAATTAATTTTTTTGGTTAAAAATGTAACTGTAGGGTTGAAAATGAATCTGTTTTAGTTAATGATTCAAACAGTTTGTTGAAAATTCGTCTTTTTTGGTTGTATTCAATTGCTTTTAATTTAAAATTAAAATCTTTTTTGGTTTAAATATCAACTATTACCTTTTTTGGTGAAAATGTAACCGTTTAGTAGAGAATTTATCTGTTTGGCTTGAAACTTGAACTGCTTTGTGAAAAATTTATGTAATTTGTTGATAATTATTCATCTTTTTGATAGAAAATTTAATTATCTGGTTGCAAATTTAGCTGTTTTGTTTAGGGCATTAGTGGCATTAGCAGACTATTGTGAGAAAATAGTGTCTTTTGTGTAATTCTTTCGAAATAGTAGTAAATTAGTGTCATCGTTGAAAAAAAGTGTAAAATAGTGTCAATAGTGTAGTGAGTCCGAGGCCTGTAAGAGTATTTTGCAATGCGAAGGTACCTTTTTCTTACTGCAACCACTTTGTATCAAAATTGCAAAGTCGCCTATTTCATGAGGCACTTCGTGTAACAATATTGTGAACGTCGTCACATAGCCGATGCTTTCTCCTGCCAGATAACTGGCACCAATAGCTAAACCATCTGTGAAATTATGTAAAAAATCTGCTGCCAAGTTCAAGTAAGCAGCAATACTGATTTCCGTGTGTTCGTGAGAATGTGCATGAGTATGTCCGCCGTCTCCTTTGATTATTCGCACTAATTTCTCCACAACCAGGAACGTGACGATACCTAGCAAGACGCACAAACCTACGGCCATGCCGTGTCCGTGATCATGTTCCTCGTGGTGGTGAGCATGTTCATGACTGTGGCCATGGTCATGACTGTGACCATGTTCGTGTGAATCTTCTCCTTCCGAGTGATGTGAGTGAGGGGCTAAAGCATGTGGAATCAAGTGAAGAAAAGCATCACCAAGCAAACCACCAGAGGCAAAACTTAAAAGTATTTTCAGGAATGGCTGTCGCTCTTGACTATTATCTATTGGCAAAATGAAGAGCAGAAGAAACGGTGCTATAGAAATGAGAAAAGTTGATCCCATAGCACGAACGAAGACATTGCTAAGATCTTGAGCAGCTTGTCCTTTGCTGTCCACATGTTCATGATGATCTGAGTACACATGCTCATGATGTTCTGAGTGCGAATGCCCATGGAGAAGCTCTTCATTGGCTTCTTTTGAATACTTGAAACTTGCCGGTTCATGAATATGATCATGATCGTGATCATGGTCGTGGTCATGATCGTGAGAATGGCCATGTCCCTTGCTTGGTACCGAGAACACTAAGCATGTTAGCAGTAATGTAAATAAAATCTTTGATAACCACACACTTTTACGACACGAGGCACTACTTGTTACGTGAACCATTATCTCGAATAGAGCTCTGAGAGTTTAATTCGCGCTAAAACTTTATTACTTTCTGTCATATGTTCATGTTTTTACAATACTCGGCATATGTGCGTGAACCTTTGGGTATACGTGTCCCGGTAAATATGGTCTAATTTGGTTAATCTTCTACGGCTGCTGTTCTGATAAACACTAAAGGTAGTTCACAGTTTGTAGACCAGTAGACAGGGTTGCGTACGTAATATACCTTAGGTAATTTACCTAGTGTTTTACATGTAAATTACCTACGTCATTTACGTCCCTAGTTTTTTACATGTAATTTACGTTTTCAAGATGGTGACTGCGCTTATATAGAAAATAAAAATAACATCATTCTTTAATACAACGAATACACTTACTGACTTGCATGATAGCTTCTTAATTTATTAAAAAATGTTTAGAGGTGGCAGACCCAGAAATTCCTTTTGAGAGGAGTTAAATTTTATTTCAAAGAGGGAAAATGGCCAAAATTTTGCTTTTTGCCCTGGGTGCAATATTTTCATTTACTCATTTTTTACATTTTATAAAAAATAATTTATTTAATCTCGCACTTAATGTATTCTGGAATAAGTGAGGTTATATTATGCTCTTTTTCCTAACCCTCCACCGCCCCCCACCATTCAAGTCGTCATTTTTTACGATTATTACATTTTTTTACGTATAATACGTAAAATACGTATTATACGTATAAAAGTTCGAGTTACGCGTAACCGAGCAACCCTGCTCCTGACCCTTGTCGCATCTAGGTAAAATATCTTTGATTTCAGTAATTTTCAGTACCCATAAACCTTAGACGATATATTACATGGGGTGCTCGTCTCCATGATCAAAAAATACATGGTCTAGCCACGCGCAACTAAAAAAAACTTAACCAATAGGAATCAATTTTACCACAGCCAGCCATATTGGATATGTGAGCGCACGCGAATGAAGTATATTTGAAATGACGTAAATGCCATGAGCGAAGATTTCAAGTAAAAGATAAAGAAATCGTACAATTTATAAATCAATCAAATTAGTTTGAAAATAATGTAATTTGTGTCATAGATAATATGAAATATTCAACAATATATAATTTCTTATCCTTGTAACGTAGAAGAAATATGGATAGCATAACCTCTCAATGCAGCTGCAGAATTTTACCTTTTAACCCTTTTAACACAAATCAGCCCCGTGGCACTCTGAAATGAAAGTGACGGAAATGTTGAGTACGGCCGAGTGTGGCGCTATTAATTATTATACTTTTAGGCCGAAAATGATTCAAATGCATGGGGAAAGTGTCAAAAATGTGAAATTTGTGATTTTTATATTATAAAAACGGACTTTTAAAATTTTTGTTAGCTTTAGAATAAAGTTTTAAGGCTTTTAGACTGTAATTTTATCAATTTTTTTTGTGATAAACGGGAATAATGGAAAGAATTTTGCCGATCATTTCGCCGAACATTTTGCCTTGAGAATTTTGAAGATTTAAAGAGAATAAAAAAGTTTTCTTAAAATTCCTGGTAAAATTTAAATAGTGTTTTATATGGTAAATTAATTTTAAGAGAATATTAAAAAATGATTCTCTACAATTTCGAAAAATAATGTAGAATATTTTAAAGAAAAATTTGTCAATTCTGCACGTTTACAACACCTTACGAAAAATTCGTGTTAGTTTAAGAAATATTAAGAAGTTTCGCAAAGATTTCATAAAATTAAAAAATCGACTTTTAAATATTTCCAAGAAAAAAGTTTAGAATCTTTTTAAGAATCTCTTTTCAAGAGAATGAGAAACTTTTCTATATAATATTGAACAAGATTTCAAAACATTTCGAAAGATTTCCAAAATTGTCAGAAAAGTATGCGGAAGATTTTAAGGCAATTTTTTCATTTTATAGAATTTAAACTTGTTTTTAGGAAAAATGCTACTCATTTTAAGAGATATAGACAAGTTTTGAAAACATTTCAAAAATAAATTAAATTTTGGAAGGATTTCAAGAAATCTAAAACAAAATGTAGATTTTTAAAGATTTCGAAAAAAATGCATTTTAGTCATTTTGAAACGTTTAAAGATAATAAAAGTTTTCTTTTAATGATTTCAAAAGATTTCCAAAATTGTCGAAAAAGAATCTGGAAGATTTTAAAGCAATTTTTTTAAATTTTCAATTAAAAAAAAAAGTGAAAAATTCGAATCACTTTAAAAATGTCAAAAAATGATTTTGAAAAAGAATTTATAAGATTTTAAAGCAAAAAATTTGAATTTTGCAAGATTACAAAATTTTTTAAATTTTTCAAACAATGATTTTTTACTTTGAAAAATTAATTTTCAGATCAAATTGAGAATTATTTTAAAATATTTCTAAAATTGGATCCAGAAGATTTTAAGGTAATTTTTTGTATTTTGCAGAATTTTAAAAAAAAATTATGAAAAATCTAACATATTTTAAACTATATTTAGAAATTTTAGACAACTTCCAAAATAATTTCACCAAATTTTAAACAATATGTAGATTTTTGAAAACTTCGAAAAAGATGCTTTTTAGTAGTCTTGAAAGCTTTAAAGATAATAAAAGTTTTCTTTTAATGATTTCAAAAGATTTCCAAAATTGTCGCAAAAGAATCTAGAAGATTTTAAAGCAATTTTTTAAAATTTTCAATTAAAAAAATATGAAAAATTCGGATCACTTTAAAAATGTCAAAAAATGATTTTGAAAAAGAATTTATGAGATTTTAAAGCAAAAATTTGGAATTTTGTGAGACTACAAAATTTTCTTAATTTTTCAAACAATGATTTTTTACTTTGAAAAATTAATTTTAAGATAAAATTGAGAATTATTTAATAATTTATTTAATAATTTAATAAAATATTTAATAAAATATTATTTAATAATTCTTTAAAAATATTAATTTCAAGGAAATATTGAAAAAGAGTTTTTAAAATTTTAGAAGATTTCCAACATTGTCGAAAAAATATCTGGAAGATATTAAAGCCATTTTTTTGCTCCATTTGAAAAAAAAGAAAAAATTATTTTAGATAAGATTTCAAAAAGAATTTCAAACTTGAAACAATTTCAAGAAAATTAAGAAAAAATTAAGGATTTTAAAAATTAAAAAAAAAGGTTCTTTAAACTTTTGAAGGGTTCCAAGGGAATAAAAAAATCTTACTAAAATTCCTGGGAATATTTAAATAAAGTTTTATTTGGTAAATTAATTTTAAGAGAACATTTAAAAAGATTTCATAATATTTCGAAAAGTGATGAACAATAATCTGGAAGATTGTTTGGTAAAATGTTTTTATTTTGCACGATATAAAATGATTTTCTAAAATTTCGAAAAATAATGTAGAAAATTTTAAAGCAAAATTTTTCAATTTTGCAAGATTAAAAAATTTTATAAAAATTTGTGTTAGTTATGGAAATTTTAAGAAGTTTTGCAAAGATTTTATAAAATTGAAAACAAAATCGATTTTTACAGATTTCGAAAACAACATTTTCTAAAGATTCATAGGAAATTCAAAATGTTTATTTTTTTTTAATTTCAAAAATTAGTTTAATATTATATTCCAAGAGATATCCAAAATTATGTTTGAGAATCGGAAGATTATTGGGAAATTGTTTTTATTTTGCAGGATTTGAAATCATTTCTTAAAATTTCGAAAAAGAAAGTAGAAGATTTTTTGCGCGATTACAAAAATTAAAAGAAATCGAGTTTATTCAAGAAATAAAAAGAAGTTTTAAAAAGGTTAAAAAACAATTAAGAAAAAATTTCAAAGAATTTAAAACAATTTCAAAAAATTTAAAACGAAATGTAGATTATGAAAATTTCGAAAAAAGTAGGGTTTTAAAAACGTTGAAAGGTTTCAAGAGAATAAAAAAGTGTTCTGTTAAAGATTCTTGGGAATACTGAAATCAATCTTATTTTGAACAATTTATTTTAAGATGAAATTGAAAAAAATTTTGAAACATTTCAAAAAATGTCCAAAATTGTCAGAAAAGTTTTTGAAAGATTTTAAGGCAATTTTTTCATTCTGCAAAATTTTGAAAAAAAATGTAGGAAAAATTCTACTTATTAAAAAAGATATTGAGAAGTTTTAAAAAAAAATTTTAAATAATTTACAACCTGGAACAATTTCAAGAAATTAAACAAAATGTAGATTTTGGAAGATTTTGAAAAAAGAAGGTTTTCAAGAATTTTGAAAGATTTCTAGAGAATAAAAAAGTTATGTCAAGATTCCTGGGAAAATTTAAATGATATTTAATTTTGAAAAATTAATTTTAAGATAACATTGAAAAAATTGAAAATACTTCGAAAAGTTTAGGAAATTGCCTTAAAAGAAGTTGGAAGATTTAAAAGCAATTTTTTCATTTGAAGCAACATTAAAAAAAAATTTAACTTGAAATAATTTCAAGAAATTGAAAACAAAATGTATATCTTTGAAGTTTCGAAAAAAAGGAACTTTTAAAGAGTTTCGAAAGGTTTCAAGAAAATAAAAAAGTTTTTCTAAATGTATAAAACAAATGAATATTATATATAATACTTCACACTATATATAAACTATATATAATATTTCCGCCTGGGATGTCAGTGCCTTTTTCTATTTCAAATATCTGTGTTTGAATAATCAATTGTTTAAAAAGTATAAAGTTGCCAATAGCAAAATAGTTTCTCGCAATTTATTTTATAGACTAATGAGAATAACGGTGAATTTGTCCAGATTTTAATAATAAAAATAACATTGATAAAAACCTCATGGACATGAAAGACCTACGATGCGGACCGCGCATGTGAAGTTCACCATGCGGACGAAGGGTTAAATTCTTTAATTTCGTTTCGGCCTCTAAAAAAATGGTTAAGAAATTGTGTATTACGCAAATTGCTACTAAATGTAAATTAATAATTAAACTTGTATATACATTATATTACAAGTTAAAGAAAAGAAAAAAACAATATTTTTATTTGCGATCATAACCTACAATATACGAAGTACTTACCTTAGTGTTTAGGAATAAAATTAATAGAATTTTTATTAAAAATAACTTAACATACTACAAGTACAAGTTTAGCATAAGGTATGTCCTAACAACTAAACCACTTTTCTCTATAAAAAAAACCTTTCCTGGTGGAGATATTTGGGTCTGACTGCGTTTTACCAACATTCACCGTCATGACCGGTCAGATTTGGTCATGACTGTGAAATACCGAGCAGCGCCCATCACTAATCCTGAAATTAAAACATTTCATTTAGTGATAAGTAAGTAGTAGGGGGCCGACTACATAAGGTATGCACTTGGCTACGAATCTTCTACAATAAGTAATAGCAAGTACTACCAAGTAATACCAAGTCGCAAAATATCATAAATTAAAACTCTATATAGTTATTTTAAAGTAAATTAAACTACTATGATTAGTAAAAACATAAAAATACGTGTTTATTTTCAGTAAAAGCATCAACTTATGTGTGTTTCTTCCTATATAAGCTTATAAATACATGGACACAAAATAAAAAAATAATCCTTGCTATATTAGGAAACATTTTCGTGAATAACATTTTGCAACTAATCATAGGAGTATTTAATTAAACGGGATGATCTAATTTAGGTATTATAATTTCTCACCATGTTCAGGTTTTACTCAGAGAAAAAGTTGTCTTGAAACAAAAGCATCGTTTGCTGCAAACAGATTCTTTTTGAGGCAAATTAAATTGCTTTTAACCTTAAATTTAAGAGGAAATTCCATTTGTGTGAAGATGCATCTTTCTGACACAAGAGAAAATTTCTCTGAGTGTTCCTCTACAAAATCGAAAGTTTTTATCAAAATCATTCTACAGCTAAAACAAAGTATCTTAGCTTGCTTCAAATTTGAGATAAGTTTGTCAAGACGATGTTCAATATGATAGGTGTCATAAATATATAAAAAAATGCAATTAATGTTTAGCAATTGCTCTTTATTTGATTTAACCAAAATACAGAAAATAACAGTCTTGTAGAAAAATCATTGTTATCAACATTTATCCACGAAGCTTGACATTTATTTTACAGAAAACACTCGAAAATCTTTCGGATTTTTATCCAGAAAACATAAATCAGATTATAAAATATAAAATTGTGAGTGGCCACGTTAGCCCCGTTTTACGGTACAATTTCTTTGTCATTTCACTAATCGCTTTGCTTTTAGGAATCAACGATCCATTAAAAATAAATACCTTTGACCTTTAGTAACAAATTTGAATTTGAATTGGAAGGGGTAAAAAGGATGGTATAAATAAAATAATTAGAAATGATTAAATAATAAATTATCAATTTCCAAAGGTTGATTTTCTCTGTGAAAATTGTAGAATCCAAATCATCCCTCTCACGTAGTCTGCACTGATGAAGTTTAAGTAGGATAGTATGGAGAGTGACTATCTATGTCATAATATTTGTGTGTATTAATACCCTATACGTGCATGGGGTCGGTGCTTGAATAAACGAGCTTCGGTCCAGCGCCGATATCGTATGGGGGTAAATTCCCCTCTGTTTATAAATAGATGTATTTTACTCTTCACCTACATTTACAACACTTCGTTGAAGCTTCGAACGGGAGACAACAGGTCACCGCTCAATCTCAGCAACACCCGTACCTATAACTTCTTCCATTCCCAATTTTCATTCCCGCCAGCTTTTGCAATCCGCAACAATTGAACCCATCTTCTCCTCGATGTGCCACTTTTCTATACTTGACTTTTTCAGAGAAACAATCGATGACTATTTTTAGTTAAGTCTTACTTTTATGGAAAATCGAAAAATCCGTTCAGGCGTTAAAAAAATACAACCGAGGGGTTGATAACTCTTGCAGTCAGTTGTACGCTAGACTGGGCCGAACAGTAGTTCTCCTGATTTTAGTTTGATCAGATTGTATCTTCTGTTCTGTTTACGGATTTGAAGATTCAAATTTTGGAACATTAAAAAAATTTTCCTATGGGTCAAAACATTATGTTGAATTTTTGGTAGCTACAGCTTTTAATAGTGAACAATAATATGAAGTTAGAAAATAAAATACCAAATTTGTTTTCAAGTTAGAACTTGTCGAAAATGTAAAAAAAAAACGAGTTTTTTGGATTGTGTTGTGATTGAAGAAACTTGCCATTAATTTGTTATCATGGAAAACAATTGCTTTAAAATCTCCTAAAATATTTGAAGTCATTTGAATTGACATATACGGAAAAAATTAATATTGGCGATTTTTGAAAAACGCTAACAATTACGCATGTTTGTAATTTATATTTTTGATATTTATTGACATATTTTAAATTTTATACAGGTTATAACGGACCAAAAATGAAACTTTGCAGTGCCATTCTATTCTTTATTTCTAATTTTATTTCTTTTTGACCAACTCTAGTGAGCAGTGAGACGCATAGACACTTCCGAAAGTTAATGAAGTTTCACAAAGTTAGTAAAATCTCATAAAATCAGTACATTCTCAGAAAATTTTCTGAAATTTTTTGAAATTTCCAGAAGTCACTGAAGTCTCTTGAAATCCATATCTGCAGTTTTTTGAAGTCACTTGAATACTCCTGAAGTCACTTGAATCCGGGCGGGAAAGACAAATTGTAGATCTTTCTCCTCTAGTTTAAAATATTTTTACAGCCTTTCCCTTTTTAATTTTAACTTCCTGAAAATGTTGTATATGAGGATTATCAACTCTTCAGGATATTTCAATTACCTCAGGATGTTTAAATAATTTCAGAAGATTCCACTGGCTTCAGGAGGTTAATAGAGAAAGGCTGAGAAAAGATTTTTTAAAGTAAACAAGAAAGATAAAAAATTAAAGAGTGAAAGGGTAGAAAATGAGAGAATAGTACCTTGAACACAATTGATATTTATGGAATAAAAGTTAATAAAATCAATGAAAGAAATTTTTCAAGTGAAAGAATGTCTTCATTAAAGAATAATAACAAATCAAGGAGGAAGTTAACGAGTGTTAAAGAATTTATGCAAAAAGCGGAAAATGTTACAGAATGTTATAGAATGTATTAATTTACCAATGTGAACAGTAAAAAATTCAATCAATTTTGTGTAAATGAATGAAGCGGCGCAGTTTTAAGTAGAAAAGTACATTTTTAGTCAGCCTACACTGTAAAGCCAACATCAACCCACTTTTTATAGTAAAAAAATACCAACATATTGAAAAATTAAAGTAATTTGATTATAATGAATATACGTAATACAAAAATAATAAATTCAGTTCTGTGTATGCATTTTTAAGTAGAAAAATACAGATTTAGTCAGCCTGGAATGTAAAGCCAAACAGGACTTAAGTTAGATATTATTCCTTGACTCAAGAAATATTTTGAAAAAACAAAAAATATTTTTTTCATGTTTATTAAAATTAGAACACAATAATTAGGCACGTGTATATTTATAAATAAAATTGTCAGAATGGAATAATTCTTAAAATAGATTCGTGACAATTTGAACAATATCAGACTGAATTTTTGCAGATTGCAGGTCTCTGACTCACCACACTATTGACATTATTCGACACTTTTTTTTACCAAAAAGTTCTATTTTTAACGAAAAAGATTACTATTCTACAAAACAGTTCAATTTTCAATTCAGAGGATTAATTTTCTACGAAAAAAGATGAATCGTCAACAAAATACGTACATTTTTAATTAAATAGTTAAATTTTCAACGAAGAAGATTAATTTTCTACCAGAAAAGATGAATTTTCAACAAATTACATAAGTCTTGAACTAAGTAGTTTGAACAATGGATGTGATGTTAGTCCAAATTTTATTTGATTAATTTTCAGTTTATATTTTTTTCCTTTCTAAACATTTATAACTAAATAGTTTAATTTTGCACCAAATAGTCGAATTTTCTGACAAGAATTTTCAAGCTATAAAAACGAATTTTCTACAAAGCAGATGAATTTTCAACCCGAGAATACGAATTTTCAACAAAATAGTTAAATTATCAGTTACAAAAATTAATTTAAAAAAAAGGAATTTTCAACTAAAATTATGAATCTTCAATCGAAAAAGGAACTTTTAAGAAACTAGTTCACCTTTCAACCAAGGAGTTGAATTTTCAATCTAAAAAGATAAATTTTCAGCAAAACATGTAATAGTTTATATGTTGATAAAAGCGATATTTAGCTAAAATAAAAATTAGTTGGATTTTACCAAGAAAAATGAATTTTCAACAAAATAATTGAATCCTTAACTAAAAAAGATTAGTTTTTTCAACCAAATAGTTGCATTTTAACCCCCAAAAAAAGGTCATATTTCGACAGAATGAGATGAATTTTCAAACCAAAAAGATGAATGTTAAACAAAATAGTTGAATTTTCAACCAAAAAAAATCTCTTACTCTAGAAAGAAAAAAATTTAAGTCAAATTCTTGAATTTTTACGCAAAAGAAACGAACAATTTCCAACGAAAGAGTTGAATTTTCAACCAAAAAGTATGATTTTCTAATGAAATTGTTGAATATTCAACAAAATAATTCAAATTTGAACAAAAAAAGATGAATACTTATCCAAAAATTCAATAGTAGATTTTTAAACCGAAAAGAGGGATTAGAAATTGAAATCCTTTACAAATAAATAATTTGAAATCAGTTCAAGTTCGTAAACTCGCAAATTAAAAATAAAAGGACAAGATGAAAATTTCCAAATTTCAAAAGTGTAATCCCAGATTTCGATTGTCAATTCTTAACATTGTCTTTTTTGGCACACCCTAATAATATTCTTCTAAAAAATAATTTTCAAAAATGTTGCATTTTAAATTTACTGGGATATTGAAGAGCAGTGTTCTCATTTTGAACGAAATAGTTTCATTTTATTTTGATTTCAGCTTTGATACAAACAAAACAGTGCATGGTTTCTAGTATATTAAAATTGCTGAAAATAAATTTACTAAGTTCAGCAAATTAATAGGTTGTGAGTTAACAAGTTTTTTTCTGGAGTAAAGATCATTATTTTGATTGCACAAAAGTCTAAGTATAGCATTTGATACTATACTAAATCCTTGCTTGTATTAAAAATTCTTTATTTATCTAAGAAAACAAACACGTACGATTTATCAAAATTCAATCAAGGATTTCATTTGGATATATAGTTTAATTTAAGTTCGAAAATTTAGAAAATAACTTTTAAATAGGTACATTCTTTATTCTCTTTTAGTTAAAGTACTTTTAAACAATTAGCTTTAAATTTTTTGTTGCTAATGAAACTTGAACTTGCTAAACTCACGCCTAATTTTTCAGATTCTCGAGTTACTCAAGATCTAAAAAAATTTATTACAATTTTTCTAAAGCATAGAACTTTTATCTTATATATTAACTTCCCGTGTCGCTCGAAATCTTTCAAGCCATCTTTGGTATTGCAAAACCACAATTCAAAATTACTTTCAATTAATATTTTGAAGTCCATCAGCAGGTTTTTTTCTAGATCCTTGCGGTTTTGCGAATTGAGCCTCGCAAGATGAATATCCATGTTTGGAACATTGGAGAACTAATCTTGTATCAAGATTATAATGAACCTTATGGAACTTGATCAAGTGCTCGATCTTGATTGTTATTGTTTCTTTGAGTTTCTCAAGGGCATGTAACACTTATCCCATTTCTACCATATCGAAACTTTTCTTTAAGCATCCCACGTCCACACGAAATGAGGTACAGTCGAAGCTCTCAATAAGCCCGTTCCAAATAAGACCACTTCCCCTCATCCTTGCTCGAGCTCGCCGAGGCGCTTCCCCCACTCTCACGCTGACTTCGAAATTCCAATCAGCCGTTTCCAATAGTGCCGCCGTAGAAATCGCAATTTTTGTGTGTTTTAGGAGAGTTTTTTTTTATATTATCCAAATATATCGAATATTTATTGTGATATTTTCCTATTTTATAATATTTTTCGCTATTATATTTAGATAATATAAAGAAACTCTCTTAAAAACCATAAGAATTGCGATTTCTACAGCGGCACTATTGGGAGCGACTGACTGGAATTTCAAAGTCAGCGTGAGAGTGGGAGAAGCACCTCGGCGAACTTGAGCAAGGATGAGGGGAAGTAGTCTTATTCGGAGCGGTCTTATTGAGAGCTTCGGCTGTATCGAGTTGTGGGTCCGGATGCAATAAGAGGACGAGCGCTCGAAAACTCAAAAAATTATTGTTCAAGCGTCTCATGATATCCAAATTTTAAAGTTCAAAAATTAAAATTTTTCAAAGTACGGTTTTGTAGAGAATGGCAAGGCTAACATATTTTCTATTTGAAGTTGTTTTTTCCGATGAGCATTTTAAATAATAAAATTAAAAAAGTGAAATAAATTTTTCCTTGAATTAAATTATTTTTTAAAACATAAATCGTCATAAGTCAGCCAAATATAATTAAAACTGTTTGAACTTTGGTATACACACGTATTATACTCTAGCGATGCCTAAATGAAAAAAAATTAACAGTGCGCTTTGTTTAATAATAAATAATTGCAAATTGAGACCATTCGATGACCATGTTTTTTTAGTCTCACCGACAAAAAGTATCAAGGGAAGTTCAAAGTTGAAAAAACTTCTAGTGAGGTATTTGTTCCTCACTTGTTAGTAAGATTTCTGAAAATTTTCAGATCGATTCATTGGAAATTGACGGAATTAGGTATTCTATAAGAAAGCATTCAATGCCGCCAACGATAGCTCCGTGAGCATTGAGCACTATCAGGCAGCGTATTCATCGTTGGCGGCATCGAATGCTTTCTTATAAAATACCTAATTCCGTCAATTTTCAATGGATCGATCTACAAATTTCCAAAAATCGTCCATGAATAGTGAGGAACAAATGCCTCACTGAAGGCTTTTCACTTTTGAACTTCCCTCTATACTTTTTGTCGGCGAAATAAAAAAAAAAGGGAACCGACCGGACTCAATTTACAATAATTAGTCAGTTTAAATTTCTTTTTCCTTTTTGGATGCATCACTGGAGTATACTGCGCGTGTATACCAAATTTCTAATAGTTTTAATGATATTTGGCTGAGTTATGTTGATTTATGTTTTAAAAAATAATTGAATTTGGAAACTATTTTTTTTTCTCTTTTTCAATTTTATTATTAAAAATATCAGAATAGAAAAAAGTCGGTCTTGTCATTATTATTCGCTATTAGCCCAGATTAAAACAAAATAATTTTTTTTTAATTTTAAATTTAGATATCACGAGACGCTTGGACAATAATTTTTTGCGTTTTGGATCGCTCGTCCCCTTATTGCATCCGGGCCCTAAAAAAAGTCGGTAAGGTAGAAATCGAATAAATGTTACATGACCTAAGATTGAGCTTTTGGAACAGTCGTTGGCCTCATTACGTTCGACCATTCGGTGACCTTCCACGTGAAGGTGAAACGGACGGAGAAGGTTCAGGACTGCCACCACTACTACTTCCTCGACGACTTCCGGCTCCTCCAGTTTTTAATCTCACCATTGTGTCCAAATGGCGAAACCTGCAAAAAAAAATATTTCGAAATTCTGGTTATATTTTATGGTCTATAATTTCCAAATTCTTTGATTTTGGAAATCGGATGAAAGTATTGTCCAAACGTCTCGGTGGACGGAAATTTTAAAAGTCCAACATAAATTTGTTTAATATAGGCTTGTAGAGAATGACGAGATGGAACTTTTTTTTTATTTTCAGTCCTTCAAAAAAATTGATCATCAATTTGTTGAAAATAAATAATATCTACGATTTGTTAATATTCGATAAACGATTGTTGATTGTTTAAATATATTTCATAAAAAAACACAACTTTTCGTCAAGTTTCAATTAGCAGATTTCGTTTTTTAAACGGAATCAATTTTTTAATTACTCAGGACCTACCAAAAATAATTTTTTATTACACACAAATTTTTATAAACAAATTCACTACTTGACTACTTGTCGACAAAAGAATGTTTCTTTTTACGAACTTCACTGCGAGTGACTCAGAAAGGACCTGATTGATTAGGGGATATTGCCAATTGATAGTATTTGTTATTTATTGAAATAAATGGTATAAACAAATACAGATTGTCGTCAATTTTCAACCAATAGATTTCGTGTTTTCAACGGGATTAGCTTTACATAACTTGAAAGAATCCTTCCCTTATGATACGTTATCAAAGAAAAATAATTTTTGGTTTTATAAACAATTTTATAAACAAATGCACAACATGACTACTTTTTACTGAGTTGATGTAGCTTTTCTTACGAAATTGACTGCCAATGACTTAGAAAGAACCCTATTTATTAGGTAACTTCATTTGTTATAAAAATTAAATAAATTTTATAAAAAAAATACAGATTTTCTTCAATTTTCAACGGGCAGATTTTGTTTTTTCAACAGAATTAATTCTGCATAACTTGGCCATATAACTTTCTCACGTTATTACATAAATAAGCTACAGCTGTATTTTTTACAAACCTTTTTTTTTAAATTCGCGATTTCGTCATTTTTGAAAAGTGGGGAACCGTTCCTTTAAACAATTTAAATTTTACTGTCTATGGTGGCTTTATCAGTACTGCTTGTACTTCTGGATGTAGCGGCCTTTTAATCTTTACTCTATATTTGTGTTTTTTAAATAAAATTTATTTAAATACATAACAAATTTTGTCGCCTGACAAAATCTCCTAATAAATAAGGTTCTTTCTGAGTCATTGGCAGCCGATTTCGTAAAAAAACGACATCCATTTGTTGACAAGCAGTCAAATTGTGAATTTGTTTATAAAATTGTTTATGAAATGAAAGGCTGTGAATAGTCGTTCCGAAAAACGGAGGGAGTTGGAAAAGGGGATGGACTAGTCCCGAAAATTTGGGAGGACTAGCCAAGCGTAGGACAAATATTGGACACTTCGAAAATAAAAATTATTGTTTGTTAATGAAGTATCATAAGCGAAGGATTTTTCCAAGTAATTTAAAATCGATCCGGTTGAAGAAACTAGTTCTTATGATTCAAAAATTGACGAAACTCTGCATTTTTTTATCAAATTTGTTTACATAAAAAGCAAATATTGTCGCCTAAAAAAGTCTTCTAACAAAAAAGTCCTTTCTGAGTCAGTAGCAGTCGATTTCGTAACAAAGAACATCTTTTGGTTAACAAGTAGTCAAGTTGTAAATTTGTTTATGAAATTCTTTATAAAATAAAAAATTATTATTGGTTCATAAACTATTATAAGCAAAGGATTTTTACAAGTTATTTAAAATTGATTCCGTTGAAAAAAACGAAATCTTCCTGTTGAAAATGAATGAAAATCTGTTATTTTCACCAAATTTATTTACACAATTAAAAATTATCAACAGGTATTCAAAAATCGCACATATTATTTTTTGAGGACAAATTTCTCATGAATTTTGTTAAAGAAACGAAGTGTTTAGATCGTGAAATGGCTAAGATATGCATTTGTTTATTAAATAGTGTTATAATATTAACAATTACTTTGGATTAAAAAAAATGTAAAACTAAGCATTGTTTTTACGTATATCCCGAATAAAAAAATTAAAAAGTAAGTATTTTTAATCATGAAGTAGCACTTTCACGGATTAATTTGTCAATATGAAAATAAATAAATTGGTAAAAATCTTGAAACCTTCTGAATATTATTTGTAAGGAGTGTCTTCACTGATATCATGATGTTCTACGTAAATATAAGTAGTTGCACAAAAATGGAATCATTCATAAAAAAAGTAAAGAAATGCCAACTTTGCTGTCAAATAAAAAATTAATGAGCAACATTTTTAGTTGACTTTCATAAATCCATTTGACATTTAATTAGCTTTCATTTAAAAAAAGCTCAAATCGATTAAAATTGTAGGCTCTAGACTAATTTGTCCAGAAAAACTTCTTCAACCCACTGTGCGACACTCGAAAGCAAAAGCGTTGGCTTGGCCGCGTCTCAAAAAATGGAAATGTTCAAATTCACAAAACGAATGTTTTTTATATTTATGCGAATTTATGCGAATTTGAAAATTTATATTTTTAGCGTTTCCGAGCATCGGTCGAGTTATTGAATCGGAGAGCTCAATTACTCTTCTTCATTTCATTTTGCAATTATTCAATATAATTTTCTTCTGTTATGGAATATTCACATATTTGAGTTTTTACGAAATTATGAACCATTACTGTATAATCTTTTATATCTAAAAGGAAACGTGTTTTAACTTTTTGTTAAGTTTCCCAAACATAAAAAAAATATATTTATTGTTTAATACTCTACTTTTTGAAAATCCCCCACCTGAGAGATAGTTCACTTGTATCGGTAGCGTCCTTAGCTTGCATGAGATAAGCAAGCGGCCAGGAAATCCATGAGCGTCTAAAAAAGAAAGCAATTTTTTTTGTACAATGATTGACAACATGTTTATTATGATCAAAAAAATTTTGTTGAGTTCTGTGAGAATATGTTCCGTTACTCTATGGATTAGATTTTTTAATTTTTATCATTTTTTATTCTTTATATAAATAAACAAAGAGCGAGAATGAAATATTTTTTAATTATTACTTTTTATTTTTAAATAAATGGATTGATTAATCCCATTCTTGATGAAAATGAATGTCGAAGTATCTGAAGAATATAAATAATTAACAGGATATCGAATCTAATTGTTGTAAACAAATTATATTAATAACATGTCAATATAGTGGAAATTTTGCTTGCAAAGTATATCTTTGTAAGTTCAAATTGCTTGATTTTATCGACAAGATCATATTTGATCATGAAAATTTATTGTCTGGTATAATTTGCTCATTTTATAATTAAAATATATAAACCAATGTATAGTTTAGGCATTTATTGGCAGAAAGTAATCGTTTTTTTTCTTAGTATCTTTCAAATATATTAGTGGTGATATTTGATGATAAAGATTGGTCATTTTATATTATTTGTTTATCTTATAAACAAATGCATAGTTTTGTCATTTATAGAGAGATAGTAATCGTTTTTCTCTCTCTCTCTCTCTCTAATCGTCTTCAAATTGGATAAGTAGTAATGTTTAGTGACGAAGAATTGTCAATCGATATTGTTTGTTTAGTTTATAAACAAATTTTATAAACAAATGCATAGTTTGACCATAAATAAACAGAAAGGAATCGATTTTCTTTCTGATCGTCTAAAAATTATATAAATGATGATGTTCAATGATGATCACTTTTCATTTGATTATATTTGTTTATTTTATGAATAAATTTTATAGAAAAAATATAAGTTCAAAATAGAATCATGTTTTACGTGAATGTCGGCGAGGTTGACTGAAATAAATTTCGTTTTAAAACTGCTTTTAAGTTTTTTAAGTCTATAAATGGAAAAACTATGCTTTTCTTTATAAAATCTGCTTATAAACTAAACAAATAATAAAGAATGAAAATCATTAATATCTAAACACGACTGCCTATATAATATGAAGGCGTCGAGAATGAAAAACAATTACGTTCTGCCTATAAATTGCCAAACTATGCATTTGTTTATTAAATAAAATAATATAGAATGGCAAGTCTGCATCAATGAAAATGACCGCCAATATAATTTAAAGACGATCAGAAAGAAAAACGGATACTTTCAATCTATAAATGGTCAAACTATGCATTTCTTTATCAATTTTATTTACAAAATAAACAAATAATATCGATTGATGTTTCTTCGTCACTGAACATCACTAATTATATAATTTAAAGGCGTTAAGAATGAGAAACAATTACTTTTTGTCCATAAGTTGCCAAACTATGCATTTGTTTATAAAATCAACAAATAATATCGAATGACAAGTCTGCATCTCTAAAAATCACCACTAATATAATTTAAAGCTGTTGAGAAAGAAGAGCGGATACTTTCACTCTATAAATGGTCAAACCATGCATTTGTTTATAAAATTTGTTTACAATATAAACAAATAATATCGATCGACGTTTCTTCGTCACTGAGCATCACTACTTATATCAGTTAAAGGCGTTAAGAATGAGAAACAATTACTTTCTGTCTATAAATAATCAAACTCTGCATTTGTTCCAAAATTTTTGTTATGAAATGAACAAATAATATCGAATGACTAATCTTAATCACTAAATATTAGCACTTATATCATTTGAAGGAAATAAAAAAGGAAAACGATTACTTTCTGCCAATAAATGCCTAAACTATGCATTGCTTTATATAATTTGTTTATAAAATAAACAAATTATACCAGACAACCAATTTTCATGATCAAATATGATCCTGTCGATAAAATCAAGAAATTTTAACTTACAAATATACTTTGCAAGCAAAATTTCCACGATGTTGACAATTCGTTAATATAATTTTTTCATAACAAGTAGATTCAATATCCTGTTAATTATTTATATTCTTCAGATATTTCAACATTCATTTTCATCAAAAATGGGATTAATCAATTAATTTATGTAAAGATAAAAAATAATAATTAAAAAACTTCTCATTTTCGCTCTTTGTTTGCTTATATAAAAAATAGAAAATGATAAAAATTAAAATATCTAATCCATAGACGCTCTTATGCAACTATTGCTGATCACTTCTAAAAAAAAATTGAAAATTGTTTAAGAATTGTAGGCTGTAGGTGATTTTGAATAGTAAATTCGCGATTCAGCCCAATGTGGGCGACACGCGCGTACCAGATGATTGGAGGTTCATGTCTTGGCCACATGAAGCGCTTATAACTGGTTGAATTACTGGTTCACCCAGTCAAAGTCGGAAAATCACTGGTTCACCGATGATAATTCAAAATACTGATTCAACGAGTGACAATGTCACTGGTTCAGTTTAAGATAGTAATTGCATTAATTATATATAATTAAAAACTAAAGGTTAACAACCACCGCAGGGTCCCACTGGGAGCAACTGTCATCTAAAAAAGACCACCCATCTCACGGTTGTGAGACGTGGCCATGAATGGGTTTTACCGCGGTCCTACTGGGAGCCGATGTCATTTTGTAGATGACAGTTGCTCGCAGTGGGACCCTGCGGTGGTTGTTAACCTTTAGTTTTTAATGATATATATATGATACTATGACGTATATGCAATGTTAATTTGTATTGTTTTTCCAGGATTGGAGAAACCTTGATAAGGAATCAAGAAGGACTGAGGGTTGACGTTTTAAAGAGCTTGAATAAAAATACTGCTGTCGAGCAAGCCTGTAATAATTGCGAGGCTGCATTTACGACAAACGCAGTATTATCTATATTGCCATCCAGAAGCACGGCTGATAGACACTTTCAATACTTTGCTGCAAAATGCAGACTTTAAAAAGTTAGCGGTAAGTAGATATTTATATCTAAGTGATATAGTTTTATAAATGTAGTTGTAAACACTGAATTATGATTGTTCTGTTACTAATTTTTTTTGTCTCCAAGCGCATCATAATATCGCGAGAATGATAAAAAGTAAATAATTTATTCATTAATATATGTTATTGTGATTAAGCCAACAAGAAGTGGAAGCAGTCTGAGAAATTTCTTAAATTAAGCCTGAACCTTAAACCTTCAACCATACTGAAGAAAAGTAATAGGGCATTACTGTAGAAGTGGAGAGTTTTCGGAAACTTTTTTTTTAATGTAGTGTCGTAGCATGACCTATCCACTCGAAGTTGAAAGTATTCAAGTCCAGGCATTATGTCGAAATAATGAGTGAAATTCCAGAAAAAAATCCCACATGCCAAACCGGGTTTTTTACTTTTAAACAGTTCCAAAAGGTACTTTTGCGTGGACACATAATTCCCATTGCATGTTAGAGAAAAATGTCCAACGGGAAAACGAAAGAGGACAAAATTATGAGAAAAGTTTGTCAAAAGAATAATCCGCTATCTTCCATAGGTTTCGAGTTATGGTATATTGAAAAATCAACACATTTTTGGATTTTCAGCGAAAAATCACAAAATTGAAAAAAAGGCCGTGTACCCTCGCACCTAATTACTGCACGGAAAGGTGTTCCACAGGTGAGTGAAAGTAGACTCAACTGGCTATGACTGAAAAAAAGAACAATGTCCTACCTATAGTAGGTCATAAGTTATGACCCCTCAAAGTTGGCATGGTTATTAAATTTTTATACTCTATAACTTTTCTGAATTCAATTTCCACGTTTTGAGACCTTCTGAACCCGGAAAACAGGTTTTCGCGAATGTCTGTTAGCACGATAACTTCCGAAAAAATTGACAGATTGGATTGGCCTTTAGTACAATCTTGTAGTGTACTAAACTGAACGTCAAGCTCGTTTTATGTATCGTTATTCGATCAATTTATCCGTACGACTTTTTTTTATAAAGAAAAATTAACAGTGTTATAGCATTTACAAAATTAAACAAAAAATAAATAAATAAAAATACCAAGACAAACAACGCACGATATAAAAATAAGTCAAAAGAAGAAAATCGTTGCTTTTTGAACACCCTACAAAAGACTGTCATACTAGCTTCTTAAATTTTTGAAAAATAAAAAATTCAAATTTTGATCGCACAAAAAAAATAAAACATCCGAAATTCCGTTTTACGGTCAAACTATGTAAGATACATGAAAAATTATTCAACAGAAATTGTGTCTCCCAAAAAGATTTTGAATTTTTTTATTAATCAATTTTTGATAGGACGCGTAGTTTTCGCTTTCTTCGCAAAAAACCACAATTAAAACTTTTGTTCATCTAAAAAAAAGCTACAAATTTTCTTCCTAATCTTAATCTTTCTTAATAACGAAATTGTTTTTTTATAGGATGCGCACTTTTTTTTAATTATAAAAACAAGACAACAAATATAAATCTGTTTTATTACCGATGTATATTATGAATTGCAATAATATACATTTATTGAAATGATAAATTTTTCAGGGTTACCGAGAATAAAATTCAATGCAAAATAAGGAACAAATATTAAATTAATCACCAGTCTTGTACCGAATTTTACGGCGAGTAGACGTGATTTCGATTTCTCGCTCGTTTATTGGCCTCAACCAAGTTGTGATTGTAACTCTCTAAATTCCGCGCATCTCCAGTTCTGTAAAGTCTTTTCGTGACTGTGAAGTGTTAAAGTTAAGTTAGTTTCTTTTTCTCTGTCGATACAATGTCAACTCCCACAAATTCGATTCTCCTCAAAATCGGAGCCGACATCGAAGGGACGAAGGAAACCAAAGAGAGGATCCAGCATGATATTGGGAATATTAACTTAATACTAGCTGCTCAAAACAAGTACGTCGAAAAAGTAGATACGAGGATTGAAGACATGCAGCAGAAGCAGAAAATTTTCGAAAAATCTTCGAGAATAAACAACCTAGTTTTACACAAAGTTCCCGGCAACAATGAAACGAAGAGGAATACAATAGAGAAGGTCATGGAAATCAACAACAAGTGGTATGCGTAGTCATTGTTTACAGGATTGGCAAATTCGCTGAGGGCAAAAACAGAACTATTTTAATTAAACTCGTCGCTCCACAATGGAAGAAGGTATTTTTAGATAAATTTACGGAATTGAAAGCACTCGGTATCGCAATTTCTAACGGAGCCACACCAGAAGAAAGAGAGGCTATTAAACCCCTCTGGAAAGCCAGATAATTACTCAAACGTCGAGGGGGGGGATTATAAAGGGTACGAGCTTATACATTGAAAATCAACAATTATCAGAGAGGAAAATAGAAGACATCCTGAGGGGGGACAGTCTAAAAGAAAAACATACACCCATAAGCCAGGCTGTTGCAAACTTTGCAAACTCGAAAAGTACAATCAAACCCAGGAGAGGGCGACCTTCATCGGATTCTACAAGCTCCAAATCGGATGGCTCTTTGGATGACTATTTTGAAAACACGCCGAAGTCAACCAGAATCAAGCATTAGTCATAGCTAAACTGACTGATTGACGGATTACATTCAGCACACACCCCGGAAAAGCAGTTTTCTACCTACACACATACTGATACCGCGGCTATGAGATGTAAACAGATGACAAGGACTGACAACAACGATTCTGCCAATGACGATCTTCGAATAAGGTTGGTCTTTGGGAATGTCTTTGCATTCAAGAACGCAGCGGACATCCTGGATTCGCACTCCTCAGGGCTTGTCCAAAGCAGTTAATATTGCGGAAGGAGTCCTTCAGGGAGAGAACTGATGCCCGCTATTCTCTGCACTATTCCTAAACGACTTCGAGGTCTTTTTAAGAGAGAATGGGATTGAGGGCATAATAATTTTTAAGATAAAAATTTCTCCAAAAATCTCAAATTTTATTGAGATTTGCGAAATTGATAATCTAAAAGAAAACGGTACCGGAAATACATCACAACAGGTAAAAATTCAAGCATATAGTAAAATTTTATATAAATTGATTACAGATAACATACTTCCTTTCGAATTTCAACAAATGCGTATCTAAGACGAAGATAAAAAACCAGAATATGATTCAGCACAAGCTATAATCAACCCTTGGGCTACATCTTTCAAGGCAAAAATAAATAAACTTAATAAAATAAGAACAATTCCAGCTACACTCTGGATCCCTTACAAAAAGAGAGTCGTTCACAATTTACCAGTGCAACCGACACCATTCGTCTCTTCTACTGGGACTATTCAAGAAAGTTTAGAAAAATGCATGCAGTGTGGACATAGATCATCAAATCCTCATTATCGATGCTGATCATTTTCTTTCTGATCCATCAGGATATTTGGATCAAACATAAGTTTCAAAATGTCGAATCAACCAAAAGAAATCAGTGGAAATCCATCATCAGCACGTCTGAACCGTTCTCAAAATTCGTCAAAAGATCGCAATTATATTCCAAATAAGATCACAAACACCCCCATAAAGTATGACTACATCAAAATGTTATTACAATTTGCTATTGACTATGATTTACCGGAACCTGAACACAATGTGAAAATCCATAAGAGCCCCGAATAACTGCTTGTTTACACGATATACTGTTCAATCAACAACAAAGTAGTTAGCCACACAGCTTATACATCAAACATTGCGAGCCAATTTGCGGCCCTTAACCTTATAAGATTTTTTACAGCTACTCATGATTCATGTGACGAAGTACAGCCTTCTAATATCGCCGCAAAAAAAACAGCGACCTTCGACGTTGGAAGGCAATATCTCCGCAAAAAAAAATGCCAGGAGATTCTAATAACGATTACATGAATCTGCTAAGTTTTCTGAACAAAATGGTTGTTCCAAAATTGTTCCACACAATTTTCCTTCAGAGCTGTTAAACAAAATTCAAGTAAAAATGCTGTAAATAGATCCACTGCCCAAAGACCTGTACTTTTACATGACCCCACAGCTAATAATATGTTGGAAAAAATTTGAAAAAATTCTGGTATGTTCTAAAACATGTCTAGAATGCAGTCGAGATCTTAAAACTGGAAAATATTCAAAAATGTCGTTTCTGCAAGCATCTTTGTTGAAGATTTTTATTTAGGAACTGGATAGAGCTATCGCGCCGTTTAATTGCTTCAAATGTAGGTTAATGTACACTGATTCCAATATTGTCCATGAAAGTGAATAAAAATTATATTTCAGCGACTAAAGTTGTTTATAATAATCTTGAGTTTAATGGGACAAGACAAGTGCCACAGTCGTAGAAAAAATTGTAGAAAAAAAGGTGTAGGAAGAAAAGTGACATTTCGAATCAACTTGTAAAATCAATTATTAATAGCTTTTTAATCCTGAAAGTACAGTTCTCTTTTAAAAATCATTAATTAATTTATATTTACAGTTGATCAAGTAAAAATGCGTTTCAACCAAAATCTTCGTTTCCAAACATTTCTAATTTTTAAAACTGGATTTTAAAATTCTTTCAGTTAAAATGTACGCTTACAAATTAAGATCTAAAATGGAAAAATTTTAGAGTGAAACATTTTCAAATTACACATTCTAAACAGAATAATATTCAAATTGAAAAAGATAAAAAACTAATTATTTAAAAAACGGTTGAAATCACATTTAGGCCGATTTTTTTCACCGATTTCAGTAGCTAATTATCCGCCCGGTTAATGACAATTATAATATAATACAGAAATGAATATAATAAATTAAATAAACAAAATACAAGAAAAATGGTGTGAAAGCTTGATAGTGTATCATAATATTAAAATTTTGTATCAGAAGTGAAGCGCGCAGCCCACGTAAAAGTTTTGAGACGGCCCTGCTGAGCGAGAAAAGGTCGTGGACACATCTAGGGAAAACTTCTGCCTGTGGGGTCATGTGCAAGTACAGATCTTTGAGCAGTGGGTCTGTTCACAGCATTTTTACTTGTATTTTGTTTAACAGCTCTGAAGGAATATTTTTTACAACAATTTTGGAAACACCATTTTGTTCAGAAAACTTAGCAGATTCGTGTAATCGTTACGAGAATCTCGTGGCATTCTTTCCTGTGGTGATATTGCCTTCCAAAGTCGACAGTATTTAAATATACTCATTTTTTCCAGTCTTTGAACATTTCTCAGTATTCATTTAATAAAAGTAAATTAAAGAAAAAGTATTTAGTTTCTTTGAATAATGATAAAATATTTTCCCTCTACCCACAAGCATGATTCCAATAGTAGCATCATATCTTATCTCATCAAATCATTACAATCCAAGTAGCGAAATATTCTATAACAATTAAAATTTCAACCGAATATATTTTTTTTTTTTTTACCCTCAGGAAAATGATTTATTCAAAAGAACCGGTCCCGAAAGTAGCAAAACGAGCACCTCGTTATATCGACCCAACAAAAAAATAGAATTATATGGTTATTATTGTTGTCTGCGAACACAATACTTCCAAATTGCTTACGAACATACAAACACCTGTGAGAGAGTCTGTTCTTCTTGTTTACCCGAAATAATTCCAGAAATTCGTTCGGAATACGAACTAATAATAAGCAATCATTGTGGGAATAAAACAGCTGAACTGTGAAATTGCGTGATATGTAAAATACCAATTTATATGTCAGTCAATCGGGTAATTGATTGAGAGGAATGCATTATAGCATTAAGACAAGCTGTAGAATGCAACAGCGATTCTGATTCCGATTTCGATTGCGCTTGGGCCTATAATATAAATTAAAAAATGGATGTAAATCAAGAAAATTTCAGCGATTATGACTCGGAAGCGGAAACAATAATTTTAAGTACCAATGATTGAAAACAAAAAATCAAAACAAAACAAAAAAGACAAAAAATTATCATTAAAATTTCAACAACAAAATTATAATATCTACTTACCTTTAGTGCATGATAGATTACTTTCTTTTTCCGTATCTCTTTCTACTTACAAATTGTATTTATAAATCGGTTATAATCAATGTTTCAGGAAAATGGCAGTTCCAGTTCGTCACATCAACGCAACTACCATCGCTAGTCCAAATCAGACTTTAAACTAATTGAGCATTGAATATAATTTCTCACCGTCCCAATATAATGTCTTTTCGCCAATGAATTAAAGACACATTTGTACTAGCAAAGAGGCCCCTGATAAAAAGAGGCAAAACATGACGCAACACGTAACATATTAGAAATTATATCAAAAAAATATCTCCTCATAGAAGAAAACACCCTTAAAGTACAAGTCCAAATTAAACAAGGGCGGAAAATTATTTATAAATGGGCTGATAATTACGAAGCCTGCTATCAAAGAGGCCACATACTTGAGAATTGTAAAGGACCCATTAGAAATAAAGAAATGCGTTTAAGATTACAGCAAATTGCAGAGGAAAGCCGTCAAACCATTTTTCATGGGATCCAAGGATTCAATAGGACTAAATTACAGATATAAGCAGCAATCCTCGAACTAAAGCAAGTCCAAAAATTGGAACGGGACGACAGACTTTCAATCGGAACACTTTATGCCAGTTAACAAATCGGACCGGAGGCCCATCAATTCGCAGTTCTCGGAGATTACTTACCAAGTTCTTTAAAGGATTACGTGAAGTGATTTGATCATCCAAGAAAAGGATTAAATCAAATAAAAACTTTAAATACTGGTAAGTTGAGAAATATCCTTAATTTAACTTTATCAAATTTTTAGTGTCAAAAATAGATTTTTAAATCAGTTAATTTGTTTTAAAGGTAGAGATAATTTGAATGCACGTTTCAAGGAAAAGGAAAAAGTCAAGTATCAATTCAAATCATTTCAACGAAAACAAAGGTCATCATAGTTTATGTAAAATTGAATCAAAGAAATTCAATGTATTTAAACTTATTCATTCAGCTTGCCCTCATCCCACTTAGCTAGAAATAGTTAAGTAAATCGAGCAAACATTAATAAGGAAATAGGCTTTGTTACCAAAATGGGTATTTAACTGCTTAGATCTTTAGGACGTAACAGTCTATAACTTTTGAAAACATCAATGCTTTACACAAATTTTAATTCATTATTAGTTCATGCACATATATGTGCTTATTTAATTTTTGTTATTGGAAAAAACTGAATTGTACATATACATTTACTTAAACATCTCTTATTATCAACTAGCTAGACTCCTTTATGATTTATTTACATAAAAGGAAATATAAACTAAAATTCTGTACGACTCTGTGATTACTTCTTTCAGTTTGTTTTCAAATTTGCCACTTTTAACATACAAGCGAAACTCTATATACTCAATTAAAATAAATTTTCAAAAGATAGAATTAGGTTCTGGTCCATTAAATTCAACACAAAGAGTGAACATGAAATTGGTGTAGTTAGTATTAAATCTAACCGATAAATTAGATACCTATGAGAAAATTAAAGATGTCGTTTAAGCAAATGATTTTAAAATTTAATACTTGAAAATATGAATTTCGTAGTTATATAATTTTGTATAAAGGAACGTTTCTTAAAATTTAAATTTTAGGACTTCTTTCAATTTCCAAAACTAATAAGTAAATACGAATCTGCATGATAAAATGTGTAAACAATTCTTAAACATTGTCTATTATTTAAAATAATAAAAATTATTATCGAACTAATTTAATTTCTTCTGCGCAAAAATTTTGTTGATAAGACAAATATGACAAATCATTAAATCAATTATCTTAAAAAATTGTATGTAGAATTATAATCTGTGGCATTATGAATCTGTGTGAAAGTAGCCCTGCGATACATGCGACATTGTATTTTTTATATTGGTGTTAAAATTGGATATATTTACTAATTATGAATGCGTTGTGATATAATTGTGCAGAACCTTATCTATAATTTTTCGTTTTTTTATTTTTTTATTTTACATATAGTTTCAGACTCGCAAAGACACGATTGAGAATGAGTCAATACATTTTTCAATTTTGAAAATTATATAATTTTGAAGCATTTTAGGTTAGAAACATTAAAACTTAAACGTTTTTCATTTGATCGTTTGAAATCAAACGCTTCGTGAATAAGAGGTTAAATTTTTTTGATTTAAAATCGTTTGCAATCAATAATTGTTCAGTTGTTATTTATAAATTTAAACTAAAAAATTTCACTTGCAAATTCAAAATTTAAAAAAATTAAAACTCTTACCTTAAAAGGTTGAACTTTGCACTCTGAAATTCTAAAGATTCAAGACTTACCATTTTAAACAATTCACTTTTGAATTATTCAGTTTTGAATATTGGATTGACAATGTATTATATTAAATAAACAGCCAGGTACTGCTGAATATTTTTAAAATGCCTTTTTTAAATAGACCATTTTACCTATCGGAAAGTTTACTGCGCATGTGCAATGTACTTTCTGTTGTGCCCAGTTGTTGCGATCATTTTTGCTCGTTACCAAAGCACACAACGGACTTAACCTCTTCTACTTCATATGTTTCCCGAAACCTTGTTTATCATACAGAAGTGGTCGTATTAGGAAAGAAGACTTTAAGAAACATTTTGAAGAATGTAATAATTGCTTAAAATGACAACTTATAATAATGAATTTCAGTTACAATAATAATGTTGCATGCATGCACGAAATGTACACTTTTGTTTGTAATACGTTTTCAATGTATTAAGAACTTCAATTATTTGCAAAAATTTTTCCATATTATCAATTTTCTAATTTAATGTCATTCATATTTTTGACTGGAATTCAAAAATGTAAGAATATTCTTCCAAATTATATATTCTTTTGTAACAGTTTTGGCATTTTCCGAAAATTTCGGCTTTGTAACACCATGCTATACAAGAACTATTTTTTACCATTTTCTTTCTAAAACACCACCAATTTTATTTCAAAACAATTACAAAACTCAAATCCTGTCTTTTACCTTTAACTTTTATTGCCATCGCAATGATATAATTAAAATTCAATAATATGAGAAACTTAACCTGCAAACCTGTTTACAAGTTCAGCTTTTTTTTACAACTATTAGGTTGCTTCCGACAACTTAACCACCGTGTCAATTGACCAAATTTACGTTTTTCTATTTAACACTTGCCCAATCATGTACCCGGAATATCATTTTCATTTAATTTCACTCCGCCAAAAGGTACAATTGTATACATTTTTACAAAATATGAGCGCAACTTTTATACTACGCGGGATTCACATGGCAGCCGCACATGCGCACATAAACTTCCGATAGTTAGGTAAAATTGTCTATTATTCTAAGTTTATTATGTACGTGCATTTATATTCTACCCGGACCTAATCATAGAGGCTTATTCTACTATACTGGGTATTTTTTTAAACATGAAACATCGAAATATCTCAAAAAATCGGATATTTTTTCATAGGATGCGTATTTTTTGAAATATTTCGATGTCTCAAGTTATAAAAATCACCCAGTATATACTATACATATAGTCTAAGAAACCAGTTTTTTAAATGCTGTCTCAATCCCCCCCCCCCAGGCTAATGTTTTTTCAAATTTAGAACACCCTTAACGACATGTACCAAACTGTCACATCACCAATTATTATTTTTTTTAAACTTACTCATTAACTTTTTTATAAAATTTTCTCGTGTGAATCCGGTTTTTCATCATCAGCCACAGACTAAGTCAAGTGCGTGATGAGATGAAGATTTTATAAATAAATTTAATACGATGTTTGAAATATTTTGCGATAATGTTGTGGTAGGTACAAAATTAGGAGCATGGTGTAGTTTGGAGTTCATCTTTTACCAATATAATTCTTGCACAGTGGCCACAAGCGTTGAAGGTGACAATAGTCGCCTTCTTATGCTTTCTTTGAGCTAACATCAAACTTTTATTGTCAATATAGAAAAATTGAGTAAGCTAATTTTTCTCTCAGGCCTGATATGGTCAGCCCAATTCGCCGAAGGCATTTGAGATAAGAACAGCATGCCTAATTTGACATATAGGGAAAAGCCTGATTTTGCCCACTAATCTACGGACTGGGTTGCATCCAATTGCGTGGAGGGGGAGGACATACGGCTTAAGTTGGGATCCGAACCACCAAAACCTCAGTAATAGTACAAAATTTTCAGAGGTATCGGCTCAGTGATCGAACCTCTTTCCAAGCACCTTACCTGGGACGAGCCTGGGCTGGGACGTTTAAGTCCCATTGCACTGGTGTTTAATACTTTTCGTACTCTACCTTTTTTCAAAATCCCCCCTGCAATCGAAGGCGTAAGACACAATCCACGCCGCAAACCTCCTTATAGCTAAGGTCATTTAAGTCCTTTAGCATAAGTATCTTTTGTCGCCATATATATGGCAAGACTTCGACGGGTGGGCCTGTGAACATTTTCACTCTACTAGGAAGGGCTTAGAACCACTGCATGAATATTACCACGCTTAGTGATAACCCGAAGCTGCATTCGACTTTTATTCGAAGTAATCACACTAAATCTGAAGGTAACAATTTAATCTGGAACACAATGATCCAATAATGTAACAGTCTTTTGTTTCTTTATATTGATACAGATTTTTGTATGAACTATAAACCATTCCACCAAAAACAATATCTTCGGATTTAGTATCTTAGAACTTTTCTGGACGTTTGACCAGAGGAGAGGAAAACCGCAGAAAACCTACTTGCTGAGTACAGTCAGTCTTCTGACTGCCGTGCGTGGGTGTAGGCACCCAATATTATCGAGTGTACACAGTCATCCTCGGCGTCAAACCTTGCCCTCGACATTAGTTCAACGCTGAATTATTGGCAAGTATATACTTAGCCGTGAAAAGTGAATTGAATCAAATACTTACTAATACTCTTTTTCGTAAAGGAAACATATGTCTGGAATAGAAAATACATTCGACTTATGATAGTTTTCGAAGAAAAATAAATGGGTATATACTTCCCGAAAGGTTACCCAAGAATATTGAATTGATACTTAGACTAGGGGTTCCTTCGGCAAATCATGAATAATATGAAGGATAAACTTCCGAAAAGGGTGGACCCATGAAAATCATGGTTTTTTACATTTATCTCAGTAATTATTCAAAATTCAAAAAAATATTTTCAATAATCTTATAATATTTTGTGACTAGTCATAGGGGTGCCTTTCCGCCCCCCCCCTGCGGCATTGGAAAAGGGTTAGGGGTACGACTTTACATTATTTTTGTAAAAAGTCACACCTTTGCGAATTTTTGTGGCGGCGTCGCCAAGAAACTAGACGCTGATCCTTTCCATCAGTTAATTGAACACATAAAATTTTGCTACCCTGGAAAAAACCAATACAAATTTTGTTTATCAAAAAACTCAAAAATTAAAGAAAAAACATTTAAAATATTTGAAAACTAAAAAAAATATACAAAATAACAAAATCTAAAAAAAATATGCTCTTCAAAATACTCCAACCTTCTCGTAATGAAGAGCGTGAGTAGGCACCCAGTCAAAACTAATGGATGTATGCATTTATATATTTGATGTAGTTTTAACATGAAAATTGATTTACTACTGATTTTATGGAAAAATATCATTCCACTAAAAAAATTCTTGCAACAAGAAATGTGTATTTCGATGAGATCTACAACTTTTGTTTCAAACCTTTTTTTCTAATTTTGCATATTAGGTGAGCTAAACCAAAAAAACCATTATTTTTATGGTTTTTCTGATGATTTCGCCATGAAAATAAAATTTGCGCCAATTATCACTATCATGTTCATAATCAGCGCGTGAAAATACATAATTATCAAGGCGAAAATAATCGATCTATGAACTTATGTATTTTATTAATTTTTTAACATGAAAGTCGATTTACTACTGATTTTCTAGGAAATTATCACTCGTATAAAAAAATGCTCAAAACATAAAATGTGTATTTCGAGGAGATCTACAACTTCTATGACAAACATTTTCTTGAATTTGTACAATTACTGAGATAAATGCAAAAAACCATGCTTTTATTGTTTTTTTATTATTGACTTCCAAGGCCTCCTCAGATAACAGACCAATAGGAAGAATAGACTCACTTGCAATAGCAGGTCCGTGGATTAAAACTTTATGGACGGTTGGTCTCATTGGATACCACCAATAACATTCCACGTAAAGTCTGGCAGTCTCTTTGCAAAACTCTTCAAATTTTTCGATATTTATTATATATCCACTAGATATAACCAATAATATATCTCCGAAGCGAGATATTAAATCTTTATCAAGCTTTGAAAAAATTGTATTGTAATTAGAGGAAACTAATTAAAAATGCGAGATAATTGTGACAAAGGATGGTTTGAAGTTTCATCTGTGATTTCCGCTGAAACCTTAGGATTAGAGAAAAATCGTCTAGCTGTGTTGCCATTATTAGAGTTTCCCCGTCCCTGTCTTGGAAAATCCACAGTAAGTCCCATTTGGGATTGAAAAGATTTCTGGATTTCTTCTTTTTTCCAATCTTTCAGAATTTTGCTCCCATCATTCGCATCCACCTAATTTAAAAATGTAACAAAATGTGATACAATTATGTGAAATATTAACTTGAATTAAAATGGAAAGCGCACATCTGTATGTTAAAATAATTGATGAGACAAAATTATTTACCTTCCATTGCTCGCTATCTAGACGGTATGCAATTTTGATAAGAGATTCGAATATTCTTATGTGTGCATGAAGTGTAAAAAGACCAAATTTAAAAGTGGACCTGTCCACTTCTTTCTCCATCACCATACTCAAGTCATTCATTTCTGATGTCTTAGCTCCACAAATATAACATTTCGCACTTGTACTGACACTTATTGCATCACAGACCTGTTTTAATAAATTTTAATCAATGATAAATTCACATTACTTTTTTTTCTAAATATTAGTATTTCTTTAATTTTTACCTTTCCATCAATCATGGTCAGCATTAGAGAAAATTCTACTGACGTGTTATTCGAAATAAAGGGCTGCAGAAAAAACGACGAATTTTCCACTAAAAAAGAAAACATTTTAAGCAAAAACAGAATAGTTCAATTTTCAGTTTAAAAAATTAAGTTTATACCAAAAAGAAGAATTTCTAATAAAAAAAAAAACATGCATTTTCAACTAAAAAAGAAAAATTTTTAATTCAAAATAAAAAAGTTTAATTTTTAATTTAAAAATTAATTTTCTACCACAAAGGAGAATTTTCAATAAAAACATTAATTTTCAAGCAAATTTGTTTAATTTTCAAGTTAAGATCATTTTTTCACTAACAACATTAATTTTCAAACGAATAGTTGAATTTTCTTCCAAAAAACGACGAATTCTCAACGAAAAAAGAAAATTTTTTAACCACAATACAAAAGTTTAATTTTTAGTTAAAAAATTAATTTTTCACCAAAAAGAAAATTTTTTATTAAGAAACATGAATTTTCAAGCAAATAGTTTAATTTTCAAGTAGAAAAGATCAATTTTTAACCAAAAACATTAATTTTTATCCAAATAGTGGAATTTTCAACCAAAACATTACGAATTTTCAACGAAAAAAGAAAAATTTGTACCCAAAAATAGAGTAGTTTGATTTTCAGTTGAAAAAAAATTAATTTGCTACCAAAAAGAAGATTTTTTAATAAAAAAAATGAATTTTAAAGCAAATTGTTTAATTTTCATCTAGGACAGGTAAACTTTTTACCAAAAATGAAATAGTTTTATTTCATGTTTAAAAAATTAATTTTCTATAAAAAAGATGAGATTTGAACAAAAAACATCAATTTTCAACCGAATAGTTGAATTCTAAACCAAAAAACGACGAATTTTCAACGAAAAAAGAACAATTTTCAACCAAAAATAGAATAGTTTTTATTTTCAGTTAAAAAAAATTAATTTGTTACCTAAAAGAAAAATTTTTAATAAAAAAACATGAATTTTCAACCAAAAAGTTGAATTTTAAACCAAGAAACGACAAATTTCCAACGAAAAAAGAAAAAATTTTAACCAACAATACAAATGTTTAATTTTCATGTAAAATATAAATTTTTTACCGCAAAGAAGAATTTCTTAAAGAACATAAATTTTTTAAGCAAATAATTTAATTTTTAACCAGAAAAAATCAATATTTAACCAAAAATATAAATTTTAAAACAAATTGTTCAATTTTCAACCAAAAACGTGCATTTCCAACCAAGAAGATTCTACCAAAGGAGAAGAATTTTTACCAACATAGTCAAATTTTGGTACAAAGAAATAAATTTTGAACTAAAATAAATAATCTTGAACAACAACGAAAATTGAGCAATATTGTTAAATTTTGAAACAAACAAATGAATTTTCTACCGAAATAGTTGAATTTTCAATTCAAAAAGGCGAATGTGTAACAAAACAGTTGAATTTTCAACAAAAAAATTCTTTCATAAAATAAAAAATAAATAAAAAAAGGTATAAATTTTCATTTAAAATGAAGAATCTTGAACCAGAATGGTTAAATATACAGTTAGAAAACAATTTCAATCAAAAACAACGAGTTTTTAACAAAATAGTTAAATTTTCAACACAAGAAAGGAATTTTCCACTAAAAAGGATAAATTGGGCTTTATTTAGAAAAAAATGAAATTTGACATTTGTGACAAATAATATCCATCAAGTTACAAACATTACAATAATTTATTTATTTATTATCAAATTAAGCAGTGAAAGTGCTAATTCAAGATTAAAAATAATTATTTTTAATATAATTAATTATAATTGGATCTAATCAATTTTAATGCAGACAGACAGTGCAAACAAACTTAGTCAAAAATTTACTTTTTTGAATTTATATCTGTTTTTAAACTGATTTTTGAAAAAATACTTTTCCTTTCACACAAATCCTTTGACACAATTTGACTTTCTTTGAATTTATATTTTTTTAAATTCCTTTCTAATTTTTTTTTCATTTATGACATTCATGAAATCAGCAAAGACATTTCTGAAAAATAATCAGGTTCTTTTCTCGAAAAATTGAACATTAACATTTGTTTACAAACAACAACAGAGTCAACAAAATGTAAAAAAAAAATTTTCTCATTTTAAAAAGCGAGAGAAATTGATTGAAAAATTCATTTTTTCGAAAAAAAATGATCCTGGCCACAAACTTACTAAATGTCTTTTTTATGTAAGCCCAATTATTTTTTTTAAATATTCGATACAATAAAAAAAGTGCTTTTCCAATAAAATCCACTTTTCATATTTTCAAAAGTCAGCCGCGAAGATAAAGTTAAAATTAAACAAAAACGCCACTTTCTTTATTTTATGAAACATTTTTAAAATATTTTTTACATAAAGAAGATTTTTTTAGATCATTTTAAAATAAGAAAAGTTTTTTCGAAATATTTTGTCGAATCTGTGGTTGACAAAAAATACAGAAAAAATTATTAAAAATTTTCCTAGGAATGTAGACAGAAACGTAGTTTTTGGATTTAGGAAAAAATTTTGTTTTCGAAGTTAGGTGTATTTGAACATTGATGTGAAAAAAAAAATAAAACATGAAATAAAATATAAATTTTGACTTAAATGAGATATTTAAAGTGTCTGTCAAGATTCAGGTGAGGTTTTCGTCTTCTTTTGAAATTTGTCGGAAAATAAAAAAAAAATTTGAAAATTCACAAAATGCCTTTGGCTTTTCTGAAAATATTAAAGAATCATAAAAAATTTTTCAGAATTCTGAAGAAAATTTGTCATTCTATTGAAACCTTTCGAAATTCCTAAAAATCTTTTAAATTTTTCGTAAAAATCTTTAAAAATCTACATTTTGTTGAAAAAATTTGATTTTGTCATAGTTGACATTATTTTTAATCTTTTTAAAAGTTAAAAACCTTCTCAATCTTTTTTTAAATGATTCAAAGTTTTCCCAAAATTTGAAAGAAAATAAACAATTACAAAATTTGGGTTTAAATCTTCCAAATTCTTGTTCAATAATTTTAGAAATCTTATGAAATCGTTTTTAGTATTCTCTTTAAATTAATGTAAAAAAATCAATTTTCAATATTTTCAGAAAAGCTACAGGCATTTTGTGAATTTGCAATTTTTTTTTCATTTTCTGACAAATTTCAGAAGAAGACGAAAACTACGTTTCTGTCTTAAGGTTCTTAGAAAAAATTTTTATATATTTTTTTCAATTAATTTAAAGAGAATATTAAAAAAGATTTCATAAGATTTCGAAATTTTTAAAAAAGAATTTGAAGTTTTAAAGCCAACTTTTTAAATTGTTTACCATGTTTTTTTTTCAAATTTTGAGTAAACTTTGAATCATTAAAAAAAAAGATTTAGAAGGTTTTTGAGTTTTGAAAAGATTCAAAAATAATTTGAAATCTGAAAAATTGAAATTTTGTTTGAATGTAGATTTTTGAAGATTTGTAACAAAAATTTAGAAGATTTTTAAGAATTTCGAAAGGTTCAAAGAGAATATTAAAAGATATTTCATAAGATTTCTAAAATTATTGAAAAGAATTTGGAAAATTTAAAGCCAACTTTTTTAATTTTTAAATATTTTTTTCAATTTTGGGAAAACTTTGAATCATTTAAAAAAAAGAGATTTTGAAGGCTTTTAAGTTTTAAAAAGGTTCAAAAATAATTTAAAATATGACAAATTAAAATTTTTTTTAAATGTAGATTTTTGAAGATTTTGATCAAAAATTTAGAAGATTTATAAGAATTTCGAAAGGTGTAAAGAGAATATTAAAAGTATTTTATAAGATTTCTAAAATCATTAAAGGAATTTGGAAGATTTAAAGCCAACCTTTTTAATTGTTTACTTTTTTTTTTCAAATTTTGCGAAAACTTTGAATATTCAAAAAAAAAGATTTTGAAGGCTTTTAATTTTAAAAAGATTCAAAAATAATTTAAAATATGAGAAATTCAGAATTTTTTTGAAATGAAGATTTTTGAAGATTTTGAACAATAATTTAGATGATTTACAAGAATTTCGAAAGGTTTCAAGAGAATAAACAAATTTTCTTCAGAATCCTGAGAAAAATTTTAATGATTTTTTATTTTGAAAAATTAATTTTTAAAGAAAAAGTAAAAATATTTCGAAAGATTTTAAAAAATGGCAAAAAATAACGATATTTTTTTTAGTTATTTTTTTTAAACTTCAAATAAATAAAAAAACTTCGAAATAATTCGTTTTGCCCTGAATCCGAAAACTACGTTTTTGTCTTAAGATTCCTGGAAAAATTTTTATGAATTTTTTTAAAAATTAATTTAAAGAGAATGTTAAAAAAGATTTCATAAGATTTCTAAAATTATTGAAAAAGAATTTGGAAGATTTAAAGCCAACTTTTTTAATTGTTTACTATTTTTTTCAAATGTTGGGAAAACTTTGAATCATTTAAAAAAAGATTGAGAAGGTTTTTAAGTTTTAAAAAGATTAAAAAATAATTTAAAATATGACAAATTCAAATTTTTTTTAAATGTAGATTTTTGAAGATTTTGAACAAAAATGTAGAAGTATTTCAAGAATTTCTAAGGGTTTCAAGAGAATAAACAAATTTTCCTTAGAGTCCTGAGAAAATTTTAAATGATTTTTTATTTTGAAAAATTAATTTTTAAACAAAATTTGACAAGATTTTAAAAGATTTTTAAAAATAGCAAAGAAATCTGAAAGATTTTAAGGATATATTTTTTTAAACTTCAAATTAAAAAGAAAGATTTAGAAGATTTTAAAATTTTAAAAAGATTTCAAAATAATTTAAAATATGACAAAATTCAAATTTCTTTTAAACAAAAAGGAAATTTTTGCAGATTTTGAACACAAATTTAAAAGATTTTTAAGAATTTTGAAAGGCTTCTAGAGAATAAAATTTTTTTTCAGAATCCTGAGAAAATTTTAAATTATTTTTTATTTTGAGAAATTAATTTTGAAAGAGAACTTAAAAATATCTCGAAAGATTTTAAAAGATTTTTAAAAATGGCACAAAAATCCGAAAGATTTTAGAGATATTTTCTTTAAATTTGATTTATTTTTTAACTTCAAATTGAAAAAAAAAATTTCGAAATAATTTGTTTATCCCTAAATCCGAAAACTACGCTTTTGTCTTAAGATTCCTAGGAACAATTTTAATAATTTTTTTCCTTTATTAATTTAAAGAGAATATTAAAAAAGATTTTATAAGATTTCTAAAATTATTGAAAAAGAATTTGGAAGATTTAAAGGCAACTTTTTAAATCGTTTGCTAATCAAATTCATCATAAATTTCATGGAGCAAATTTTTGAGAAAGTTTTTATCATTTTTTATTAATTAACAAAAATGAAAAAAAAAAGTTGGATTGTGGAAGAGTACCGTTTTTTGAGAAAAACTTTAATTATTTATTAATTGAATAAATATATTTGATTCAATAACAAATGAAAATAAATAATTTTTTCTATTCAGTTTTTGGGAACCTGGTACGAAGCTGAGAGGTATTTTCAACTTTCTGAAATTGTTTCTCGTTGTGTGATGGCCAACTACACAAAAGGAAACGATGGAAGGTTCCGTGTGAGCAACGAAGTGACCAACAGATTGTAAGTATTTCAAATAAATAATTCTATATAATTTAATTAATTTTAACTTTTAATTATATCAAACATCAATAATATTGAATAAATCAATATTAACAAATAATAAATTAACATTATTTATAATTATAAGAATAATTAAAAGTCTTATATTATTAATAACAATAAATATTATTATTATTAATAATACTATTTGATATAATATAGGATAGAATTCTCTCCAAATTAAAATCAGTCAATTTTGACTTATTAAATTAATCAAGCATGCTTTGACTGAAAATCCAGTCATTTCTACTGAAAAACAGTCGTTTTAACAGATAAATCATTCAGTATTTCTAATTGAATCAGTCACTTGAAATGATTGATTTCCAGTCAGTAGGAGTGAATAGTGAACCTACGATCAGACCATTTAAAATGAATGGTTTAATCAGTGAAAATTACAGTTTAGATAATTAAAAAGGACTGATATAATTAGAGGAAGTTACTGCTTACATTATTCAAAATGAATTATTTTTTCAGTGCAAGTTACAGTTTAGATAATTTAAAGTGACTGATTTGGTCTGTGGGAGTTACTGATTACTTCATTCAAGACGACTAATTTATTCAGTGAAACTACAGATTGGATCATTTACAACAACTGAATTCATCAGTGAAAATTCTAGATTGGATCATTCAAAATTACTGATTTCCTCAGTTATTCAAATGTACTGATTTTAAAAGTAACTTTTGGTGGATTAATCAAGAATGCTTTGACTGAAAATCCAGTAATCAGTCAGTACTTCTAACTGAATCAGTCACTTGAAATTATTGATTTCCAGTCAGTAGGAGCGAATAGTGAACCTACGATCAGACCATTCAAAATGAATGGTTTAATCAGTGAAAATTACAGTTTAGATGAATAAAAAGGACTGATTCAATTAGAGGAAGTTACTGATTATATTATTCAAAATGAATTATTTATTCAGTGAAGGTTACAGTTTAGATAATTTAAAGTGACTGATTTGGTCTGTGGGATTTACTGATTATTTCACTCGAAACGACTAATTTATTCAGTGAAAACTACAGATTGGATCATTTAAGACCACTGTTGTCATCATTACAAATTACAGATTGGATCATTCAAAATTACTGATTTCCTGAGTAATTCAAATTTACTGGTTTTTAAAGTAAATTTTGGTCGATAAATCAAGCATACTTTGACTGAAAATCCAGTAACCAGTCAGTATTTCTACTTGAATCAGTCATTTGAAATGATTGATTTCCAGTCAATAGGACTGAATAGTGAACCCACGATCAGACCATTCAAGATGAATGGTTTAATCAGTAAAAATTACAGTTTAGATAATTAAAAAGGACTGATATAATTAGAGGAAGTTACTGCTTACATTATTCAAAATGAATTATTTTTTCAGTGAAAGTTACAGTTTAGATAATTTAAAGTGACTGATTTGGTCTGTGGGAGTCACTGATTATTTAACTCAAGACGACTAATTTAATCAGTGAAAACTTCAGATTGGATAATTTAAAGCCACTGATTTCATCAGTGAAAATCAGAGGCTGGATTATTCAAAATGAATGGTTTAATCAGTGGAAGTTACAATCTAGATCATTAAAAAGGACTTATTTAATTAGAGGAAGTTACTGATTATATTATTCAAAATGAATTATTGTTTCAGTGAAAGTTACAGTTTAGATAATTTAAAGTGACTGATTTGGTCTGTGGGAGTTACTGATTATTTAAATCAAGATCACTAATTTAATCAGTGAAAACTACAGATTGGATCATTCAAAATAACTGATTACATCAGTTATTCAAATTTACTGATTTGAAAAGTAGCTTTTGGTTGATGTGTCAGTCATCGAAGCCGCATTATTTAAATCAGTCAAAATTGACTGTGAATCAGTCACTGATTTAGAAGTTGATGTCAAATGTTACAAGTTCAAAATGGAGGATCCAAAATGGCGGCCGAAATTCTTGAATGTTGACACGTTTCATCTTAAACTTCCTATAAGGGATTTTTTGAGATCTCTGACTTTGAATTTTATGTCAAAGTTACCAATTCAAAATAACGAATTCAATATGGCGGCATGATTTGTAAATTTGATATATATTCACTGAGCCTTAGTATAAGTAGGTTTTTGAGATTTCTGATTTCGAATTTGACGTCAAAAGCTACAAATTCGAAATGGCGGATCCAAAATGGCGGCCAAAGTTATTACATTTTTACATATTTTATCTAAACTTGGTTTAAAGGGGGTTTTGAGTTCACTGATATTTAATTTTATGTAAAAAATTACAAATTCAAAATGAAGGATCCAATATGGCGGCATATATTGTAAAATTTGTACATATATGATCGAAACCTTGTATAAGAGGTTTTTTGAGATTACTGATTTTAAATTTGACGTAAAAAGTTACAAATTCAAAATTCAAAATTCAAAATGGCGACCACAATTCTTAAATGTTTGCATTATTCATCTTAAACTTAGTACAAAAGGGTTTTTGAGATCGCTGACTTCGAATTTGACGTTCAAAGTTTCGAATTCAAAATGTCGGATACAAAATGGCAGCCAAAATTCCTAAATTTTCACATTATTTATCTCAAAGTTGGTATAAGGGGATTTCTGAGATCGCTTATTTCGAATTTGATGTCATAAGTTACAAATTCAAAATGGTGGATTCAAAAAGGCGGTCAAAACTACTAAATTTTCACATTTTTCATCTTAAATTTTCCATAAGTGGGTTTCTGAGATCGCTGATTACGAATTTTA
The DNA here is from genome assembly GCA_011634705.1 of Andricus grossulariae. Lineage (NCBI taxonomy): Eukaryota > Metazoa > Arthropoda > Insecta > Hymenoptera > Cynipidae > Andricus > Andricus grossulariae. The sequence goes on along the minus strand of JAABKJ010007545.1, from coordinate 234,622,391 downwards.
CATCAAAAGTTACAAATTCAAAATGAAGGATCCAATATGGCGACATAAATTGTGAAATTTGTACATATTTGTTTGAAGCTTGGTACAAGGGGATTTTTGAGGTCGTTGATTTTGAATTTGACGTCTGAAGTTACAAATTCAAAATGTCGGATCCAAAATGGCAGCCACCATTCTAAAATTGTGACATTATTCCTCTTAAACTTGGTACAAGGGGTTTTTTTAGGTTGCTGATTTCAAATTTGACCTCAAAAATTGCGAATTTAAAATTTGGGATCCAAAATGGCGGCCAAAATATTTAAGTTTTATTACTATTCATCTTAAACTTGGTATAAGGGGGGTTCTGAGATAACTGATTTCGAATTTAGTGTCAAAAATTACGAATTCAAAATGGCGGATCCTAAATGGCGGCCAACATTATAAAATTTGGACATTATTTATCTTAAACTTGGTACAAGCGGATTTGTGAGGTTGCTCATTTCGAATTTGACGTCAAAAATTGCGAATTCAAAACGTCGGATCCAAAATGGCGGACAAAATTCTTAAATTTTCACATTATTTATCACAAACTTGGTATAAGGGGTTCTTTGAGATTGTCGATTTAGAATTTCACGTTAAAAGTTAAAATAAAAAATGGTGGATTCAAAATGGCGGCCAAAACTATTACATTTTCATATTATTTATCACTTGGTATAAGGGGGGGTTTGTAATCGTTTATCTCGAATTTGACGTCAAAATTTACAAATTGAAAATTTCGGATCCAAAGTGGCGGCCAAAATTCTTGAATTTTCACATTATTTATCTCAAACTTGATATAAGCGGGTTTTTTAGATCGCTGATTTCGAATTTGACGTCAAACGTTTCGTATTCAAAAGGTCGGATTCAAAATGGCGGCTAAAACTATTACATTTTCATATACTTTATCTCAAATTTGGCATAAGGGTGTTTCTAAGATCGCTGAGTTCGAATTTGATATCAAACGTTACAAAATCAAAATGAAGGATCCAAAATGGCGGCGAACATTAAAAAATTTTCACATTATTCATCTCAAATTTGGTATAGACAAGTTTCTGAAATCACTGATTTCGAATTTGAAATCAAAAGTTCCAAATTCAAAATGGCGGATTCAAAATGGCGGTTGAAACTATTACTTTTCACATATTTTATCTTAAATTTGGTATAAGTGGGTTTCTGAGATTTCGAATTTCGAATTTGGCGTCGAAAGTTGCGAATTAAAAATGCCGGATCCAAAATGGCGGCCAACATACTTAAATCTCAATACCATTCATCTCAAACTTGGTATAACGGGGATTTTGATATCGCTGATTTCGAATTTAACGCCAAAAGTTACAAATTCAAAATGGTGGATCCAAAATGGCGGCCAGAATTCCTCAATTTTTTTTCATGATTTATCTCAAACTTGGTATAAGGGGGTTTTTGAGATCGCTGATTTCGAATTTGGCGTCAAAAGTTACAAATTCAAAATGGCGGATCCAAAATGGCCGCAAAAATGATCAAATTTCGCTGAAATGCAATAATTTTTTTGATTGATTTTTTCAGTACTGGAGTCAAAAGAGTACTTGATGGAGAAATTAAATCAGCTGCGTCGAAAGCTGACGAAGGAAAACTTCATGTGAAATATACGACCTTGCCATTGACACCTGAGACTCAGTACTCAGTTTTGGAAACTGATTACAAAAATTACGCCGTTTTGTGGAGTTGTTCAGGATTTGGACCAGTCCATACTCAAAATGCTTGGATTATGACCAGACAACCTCTCGCACCTGGAGAAATCCTACAAAAGGTGAATATACATCAAATTCTAAAATTTATAAAATTTTCTTTTTTTTCGATTTGAACATTTTTATTTTTGGAAATTTAAAAAATCCTTCTTCTACTGACGTGAGAGATTTAATTTAGGATCTAAAAAAACGTCGGACCAGTTCGGGATGACTGAAAAATCTAAAAAAATAAAATTTCTGAAAAAGAAAATATTCGTAATATAAAATTCCCGAAATTAGAATATTGCTGACAATTTAAATTTCCCGAAATAAAATGTTTGAAATTACAAAATATCCGACACTGGAAAATTCCTGAATCTAAACAATTATTAAATTAATAATTAGTCAAATGAAAAATAATAAATAAAATACTTTATTTGATGAATATATTTTTTATTTGATTATAAATTTATTACAAAACAATTTTTCAATTGCACAGGTTCGGAAATTTGATTATTCAAGAAATTTTTATTTCTGATTATTTTTGAAACAATGTTTAAATTTTCAACAATATAGTTTAATTTTCTACCAAATTGTTTCATTTTAAAACCAAGAAAGTCAACTTTGTTAAACTTTTGACAAAATAATTAAATTTACAAGTAAATAATTCAATGTGTAACCAAAAAGATAAATTTTCAACTAAGGAGATTTATTTTTTTATAAAAAAGACGAGTTGAATTTTCAGCTGAAAAAAATTAATTTCAAATCAAGAAAACGAGTTTTCAACAAAATAATTGAATTTTCAACCAAAAAGGTGAATTCTCACATTTAATTTGTTCGCAAAAAAATATATTTTTTTAACAAGAATTGTATAACTATTTTTATACTGTCTTTGCGTGTATATGATTACTCATATTTAGCCTGAATCGATTTCAAATCATGATAATTCATTTGATTGGAAACTTTTTATCTCACTTGTTGACCAACTCGGAAATTGGAAATAGGTTACGGAAACAATTTATTTCTGATTATTATTCAACTACAAATATAGAAAAATTTTCCTTGTAAAAAATATTGATTTTTAACAAAAAAGTTAATATTCTATCAGATAGTTAAAATTTCAACCATATAGTGTGCAGTGTAAAATTAACTTCATTTTTTGACACAATTTTTTTTTTTTTGAAACTTATCCTTTGGAAAATCCAAAATGTGACTATTTCGAAAAAAAATCGTTTTTCTTGCTCATTAAAAGTCGATTTTTTAAACTAAGAATTTAACTATTAATTGCTTTATTATAAATAAATATTTTTAATTAAAAATTCATCTTTCTGAATACAAAAATTAATCTCGTTGGTAAAAAATTGACCTTCTTGGTTAAAAATTCAACTGCTTGGTAGAAAATTCATCTTCTTGTTGAATATTTATCTATTTTTGATAAGGTTTAACTATTTTTTTTAAATTTGTTTATTGTGGTTGCATTTACGTATTTTTTATTAAAATAATTTTTATTTTGTGAAAATAAGAATTATTATAATATTTGTTGGGAATCCATTTTTGTTGTGGTAAAAATGTTATTATTTGTTTGATAATTTAATTATTATGTCAAAAGTTCAACAATTTTGTTGAAAAGTCATACTTTTTACATAAATAAATTTTCATGAAAAATGTTAATCTTTCAATCAAATAGTTCAACTGTGAACTAAATAGTTAAATTTTCAACCACATATATGCATTTTTAACTAGCATGATTAATCTCCAACCAAACGAAATGAATTTTTACCAAGTACTTTATTTTTCAACCAGTTAGTTGAATTTTCAGACAAAAGACGATTTTTTTAACAAAGCAATTGAATTTTGAAACCAAAAATATGAATTAAAAAAAAACGGTAAATTTTCGACCAAAGAGATGAATTTTCAACTAGCATCATGAATCTTCAACCAAAATAATGAATTTTTACAAAGTAATTCAACTTTCAACAAAGAAGACGACTTTTCTAAAAAGCAATTGAATTTTCAACCCTAAAATATAAATTTCCAAGAAAAAAGTTAATTTTTCAATCAAATAGTTCAACTGTCAACTAAATAGTTGATTTTTACCGAAAACATGAGTTTTCAAGAAAAACATTAATTTTCAACTAAATAGTTAAATTTTCAACTACAGATATTAATTTTCAACTAGCATGATGAATCTGCAAACCAAAAATGAATTTTTACAAAGTAGTTCAATTTTCAACCAAGTAGTTGAATTTTTAGCCAAAAAGATGATTTTTTTACAAAACAATTGAATTTTTAACCCGAAAGAATGAATCATCAACAAAATGGTTAATTTTTAACCAAAAAGATTAATTTTTAACTAGCTTAATGAATCTTCAACCAACATAATGAATTTGTATAAAGTAGTTAAACTTACAACCAAAAAGTCGACATTTCTAAGAAGCAATTGAATTTTTAATCTGAAAATATAAATTTCCAAGAAAAAATTTAATTTTTCAAACAAATTGTTCAACAGTCAATCAAATAGTTGAATTTTACCGAAAACATGAATTTTCAAGAATAAAGTTCATTTTCAACTCAATAGTTAATTTTTGAACCACATATATAAATTTTCAACTAGCATGATGAATCTTCAGCAACGAAAAGAATGAAATTTTGCAAAGTAGTTTAATTTTCAACCAATTAGTTGAATTTTCAGCCAAAAGACGATTTTTTCACAAACCAATTGAATTTTCAAACCAAGAATATGAATTAAAAAAAGACGGTTAATTTTTAACCAAAGAGATGAATTTTTAACTAGCTTAATGAATCTTCAACCTGAAAAATGAATTGTTACAAAGTAGTTTATTTTTCAATCAGTTAGTTGAATTTTCAGACAAAAGACGATTTTTTTAAGAAAGCAATTGAATTTTGAAACCAAACATATGAATTAAAAAAAAAAACGGTAAATCTTCAACCAAAGAGATGAATTTTTAACTAGCATAATGAGTCTTCAACCAAAATAATGAATTTTTACAAAGTAGTTAATCTTTCAACCAAAAAGACAACTTTTCTAAAAAGTAATTGAATTTTTAACCCGAAAATATGATTTTTTAATGAAAAAATTAATTTTTCAATCAAAGAGTTCAACTGTCAACTAAATATTTGAATTTGACCGAAAACATGAGTTTTCAAGAAAAAAATTAATTTTCAACTATATAGTTAAATTTTCAACAACAGATATAAATGTTCAACTAGCATGATGAATCTGCAGACCAAAAATGAATTTTTACAAAGTAGTTCAATTTTCAACCAAGTAGTTGAATTTTTAGCCAAAAAGATGATTTTTTTAGTTGGAATCTACTGTGCCGAAGACATAATGGCTGATTGAAATTCTTTCATTTGAAGAAGCAATCCATAAGTGAGGTGTGTAACGCTAAACCGTTCAGTTGCCAATTAACTAGTGACACTGAAAAAATGGGAGTGGCTTGTAATTTCTTTTGCGCTTCTACATAAAGAATTTTGTTCTAAGAGTCACTGCCAAGATGTTGACATTGTATACCTTTATAAGCCAGTTTCTCGGACGGTTTCGGGATTAGTTGGCTCTAGCTCCATGGTTGCAGGCGAGAAGTTTATTACCTCTTTATTAGTGTGAGGCAAAAGCGAATCTTGTACTGGAAAACTAGAAGCTTTCCATGAAGTAATTTTTTTGGGCCCAGGAGAGGAAATTTCATTATCAGAGTGAGAAGAATAATTCTGCACGTCAGAGTATTCAGAGAAAGATTTGTCTTCATAGGCCTCCACATTGGGAGCGATTCTTTTCAGTACTTGTGTCAGCAAACTTCCTAAACGATTCGATCTCTTTTTCAACTAGGATAATCTCGAACTTTTATTTAAAAGTTCTCCTTCTGAAATAAAATTTGAATTGAAAGATTGTGTCTTTCTTGGATTATTAGAATTTTTTTTTATGCCAGGGGTGTCTAGTGAAATAAAATAATTTTTAGAATGACGAGTTAATCCATTCGACGCTGCTGATCTTGAAATTAAGCGAGAACGCATTTTTTCGATCGAATTCACAATTGATTTGCCCTGAGTTGTAACGAAATCAACTTTTGCACTGAAGAAGAAGGATTGACAATCATTGCTCTTCAAAAGGGCCAGTCAATCATGAGCAATTTCATTTTTGTAAGATCGTGACTACTTACTTATGTTGCGTAAGAAAAGGCACTTACGATGCCCACAGTAGGAAGCTCTTAACACATTTTGCAAAGCAAGCGAGAATCTGAATTTTCCGCTACCAAATCTTCTTTTGACATCTCACGAACTTTCCACATTTTCCGGTCTGCCAGTAAGTTTTGAATTGCAAAAGATTTGAGTATTTTCGAGGGTAAAGTGTGTGCCTGTTTGACTGCCTTAAGCAGGTATGAATCCCCCAAATTGGTGGCAGGGTGATCTATTTGCAAATAAACAATGAAATGCGGTTGATACGGGCGAAGCTCTTCAAGGACTGCTGCTTTGTACGAGTCACCTAATGGTCCAAGGCGTAGAAAAAAAGAACTTACCTTGAGGAAAACAGGAATCAGTAGGAAATCAAAAGTCTCTGATTTATTACAAATAACACCAGAAATTCACTATCGAACATCACGCATTGTTTAACACACATCCAGTCGCTTCGGGAAAAGAAAGCGCACTGAGGCTCACTCAAAGCGCGGGGCTAGCCGCCGCGGCGGAAAAGTGACCTAAAGATGGGGTTAAGGGAGGAGTAGGGATGACAGAGAGGGAAAGACTAGTTTGTGAGGGTGGAAGAGAGATAGAGAGAGAGAGTAACACACGTCCGAATTGCAAGGTAGTGGAAAGGGCAATCCCAGTGGTCAGACCGAAGGAACGGACCAGGAATTACCATTTTTGGATGCGAGTGGGGGTGTGATACTATGACCTATGCCGAATTTATCAAAATTCGTGATAGCGAATTGCCGCCAAGGGGCTGCGCTTGACTTAAATTACGTGGAGTCATTTTTTGAAAATTTGGAAGCACGTACGCCCCTTTTTTATGTCCGTTACATTTTATCATAGGGTTCTATCTTTGAAGTTATGAACTTCACAGGAGAGGATTTTAAAAAATGAGTAGTTTGTACATAAAAGCGTTTTCTGATGATAAGAAGAACCGGTAAGAATAATCATAACACTGATACAAGATTTCACTCTGAGAAGGTGAAAACTCGGTATAATAAATTATTGCAAGATCCGAAAAAAGTTGGTTTCCTCTTCAGGTGTCATGTATAAAAATAGGTTGGAAATTTTAATGGTGGAACCCATCTTGCATTTGGCGCTGTTCGTCATCTTTCTAAGAATGCTGGAAACAAACAATGTTGATATGTAGCCATTAAAATTTGAACAAATTGTTCAATCAAACAAATAGCATATCTAACAAATAACATTGAAGATCAGATTTCAAATGAATCGAATTCAATTTGGTAACTTGTGTTAGCAGAAACTTGACATTCTCCTGCTCAGAAAAATGTAGATCCTGGCGGAGACAAATTTTTTCCCCCAGGTTCGTGCCAAACGTTGTGAGTGTACTTCAATCCATCGTTCGTGCAATTTTCACATTTATAATCATTTTTTGATGTATTCAATAACTTTTATTCGATTTAAATAAAATACAATTGATTGTAAAATCAGTCTTGTTTAAATTTATTTTAAATTGCCATATAAAATAGTAACTAGCGATACATTCACGAAGTCATAAAGTAGTAATATTACCAATTCCTTTAGTAGATATATTAGCTACTTACTTCTATATTGAATTATTTTTGTAAATTGAATTAGTAGAAAAGTACTTATTAATGATCTGTAAAAAGTAAATAGGAAAATACGAAGAACAGAGCATATTCATTGTGGAAAATGGGTTATGGTTGACTTGGCCTAATTTGATATATTTTGTAGTTCTAGAACATATAAAAATTTCGAAAAATTTGTTATTATTTTTATTCTGAGAAGAAGAAAATAAGTCTACCTATATTACCAGCATAAATTCACTAGACAGATTTAATTTTACCAACTGGAGTAAAATTATGGACATGGACTAAGAAATATTTTCCTCCTTTTTAATTTTCAGGAAGGAAAATATTGCGAATATTTATTTTTCCATATAACAGAGTAATCCAGAAAATAATTTTAAAATTATCCAATGCTGAACTGTTGCTATTTAGCCATTTTCACTTCTGAGACTAAATTTATTAATTTGTTAGCAACTGCTGCTTCAGTAGTATAAAGGTATTCTTGAAACTGTGTTCGCTCGTCTTTTTGTTGAATCGGTTTGTTATCAGTTGAATTCTGAAAACAAAATTTAGTTCATATTTCTATTACATATTTTCCATCGAATCTACGATTTTTTTTTATTTACGACATTTCCCTTTATTTCAAATAACATTCCTCTTTATTTCAGGTAAGGAAAAGCATAAATAAATTGAGAAGTTTCTTACCTGTTGACTTTTCAAAATTGCTGATTTACTGTAGGATGCTCTAATAACAGGAGTGGACAATCCTATCAAGTATTCCAGTTGTTCCATACATTGAGGAATTGTAAGCAAATGCATTTTCTTTCCTTTTGAAATATTGTATTCAATTATTCCCTCTATAGGACCCCACAAAATCAAAATTGCTGGCAAACTATTCCTTGACCTCTCTTCACAAAGCTTAACGACATTCATATCCCCCAATAAAATATTGTTCAAATTTTCAGCTGTATATTTTGAAGTGGAACAGACAACAAACTGTCTCAGCTTTGTACATTTTTTTTCAGATTCCACAGCGAGATTCTTTGTAAACAGATATTTCAAAGAAGAAGTTCTCTCTGAAGATTCTTCCATCCGTTGCAGATCAAATATTACATCAATTGGGTTCAATTTAGAAGCTTCTGATAGTAGCTTGCTCTCATTATCCTGCACAGAATAATCTAAATCCTCGTGAAGAATCACTTGTGCCCCAGATTCATGCCAAATTCTTTTACGATAGTTAAAAAGAGTTTTGATATTCTTTCTGGCTGATGCAATAAATATGTGCTTTGCTCCACGAGATACTAAAAAGTTGATTAATTCGAGGCCAAATTTACTCAAATCGTCTATTATCAAGTAGGATCTTTTATTTGAGAACTGAAAACGAGAAGTAGCTAACGCTCCTTTAGTCGGGTTCTCTGGCTGAACTTTAACCACAATCTTGAGAAAGAAACTTATAAATTTTGGTAAAAAATTACATAAGAAGAACCAAATTTCAGAAATATATATATATATATATATATGTGTGTGTGTGTGTGTGTGTGTATGTTTGTTCTTTGCACTTACCTTTTCTGAGCCTTTTTTCACGCTATTATCAAAAGCTTGTCGAAGTGCCTCTCTTGAATATAAATTTGAGGGTAAAGGTGTAACAATGTCTCTACTAATTCCCTCTTTGACCATAGCAACCAATTTTTGTTTTACGGTTACATCAGCATCTACCAAATTCTTTGGAATAACTGAATGAAGAACAACCTCTTCTACGAAAATTCTCATTCCCACAGATTCACATGAAGCCTTCAACAGATTTCCAAGAATAATGATACGAGCATGACGTTTAACGCAGACTAAACAAGACTCAATTTTTTTCAAACTGCTACTATTATAAATAAGAATATCGACTCCTGAGCCCTTAGTTGCTGATAAAGTATCGTTTTGGAATGAGCCCTTTGACGAGAAGAGATGATTCTCATTAATAGCAGGATAGCGCTTTTTAAGATATGCTTTTTCTTCTATGGTTGCATAAGTAGTGAAAACCTCACACTCTTCACAAAAGGCCAAATTGATCAAAGCTTGTCCAAGAGGAGATATACCATCATAAATCAGAACTGATTCCTTTTTTTTTATTTCACCCTTCAAGTAAAGAGCCATATAACTGGCCGCATAAGTTAGTGGAACTGTAGCTGCATCTTGTAGGGTCCATGTTTTTGGAACTTGCCAAATCAAGTCTGGATCAGGTATAGTAATACTTGAAAGAGTTCCACTGCCTGATATTCCCATCACACGCGTTCCTTTTGCATCGATGCCAGAATATTCTAATCCGAAATTCTTTAGCCCTGATATAATTTGTTTAGTGTTCTTTCTTCTACTGGTGACATCTGATGTCATCTTTTCAGTTGCAAGAAGTAAATCGGATTCGTCAATCGCCGAGTATTCGACTTTCACGGCTTTGGTTATATCTGAATTATTGAAAGATTGGCCTTCAATCCAATCAGTCGAATTTAGATCATTGAGGTGAATTTGACGAGCTCTCCAGTTTGCAACCATACGACCTTTTTGAACAATCGGAATTGATTGAGTCTTGATCGATTCAACTTTAGCCGAGACAATTTTTATTCCTTCGATGTCCAGAAAACCTTTCAAAAAATCGCGTTCAATGCGCATTAGGCTGATTCCTTGAAGTTCTATACCACCTGAACGAACTAACTTGACTTGTTGATCAACCAATACTGGGATGACTGATAAAATTAAATATTTTATAAATCAATGTTTAAAAATCAGTTCGAGAACAGGATGTTTTCATATTCAAAAACTACTTACGTTTTAAATGTTGAGATTGTTCTTTGTATTGCTTCATATCAACAATAATTTTGATCGCTTTTAGTGGAACTTGTGTTGCTTTGAAATGAGATCCAAAGATATACATTTGAATCATTCCTTCAACGAATGTAATCCACTCTTTCTGGACAATGAGAACACCGTTTGATCCATTTGCATTTGCTTGATGAATACTTCTGAAAGATCCTGAGTATTGAAAACCTCGCATTTGCAGTTCATTATAAACTTCGCTACAGTTCAATACCTCTTTGCTTTCTTCAAGCTTATGAGAAATTTGTATTTGTTCCTGAACCAAAGAATTACTTTTTCGTAAAACTCCCGAACATAACAAAGTGCCGTCTAAAGTTACTTCGAAACTTCCAGAACCTGCAATATGTACATCAAATATGTAGATGATATTTTATTTAGCTACCTTGCTAACATTTACTAAAACAATCTTGAATATTGTGGATTTAAAAATATTTATATTTACCTCTTTGAACCATTACTGTCAATTCCAGAATTTTATCTTCAGTAACATTTTGTATTTTATGGATTACTACATTCTCGAATATTGTTGGTTGTTCCATTTCTTCACTAAGATTCTGCATCACTGACCATGCGAGTTTTAGATATAAGGAATATGGCAAAACTAGTTTGTTGTCAATTTTGTTTCCCTTTAAAAATTTCCAAGAATCGCAATTCAAATCTATTTTAAATTTCATCTCTCCTTCCTTGAATAAGATGGGTTTCACGTAGAAACATGCATCCCTAAAATTACAAAATTTCTAGTATTGCACAAGAAATTCATACAGCGAGCCTAAAAGAAAATAAGCAGTCAGAGGAACATTTCTTTGGTCCTAGGAAACCACCTGTCAAATAGGTATAAAAAATTACCAATCCTTTGAGTGATCCCATTTGATCAATGGTGATATCGAGGGTGTTCCACGTGATACAGGATAGTTGACCTTGGGATATAATTTAGAAACATCAATGTTGAGACCGTTATTGTAAATTTTTCCTAATGCAGCCATCATGTATTCAACATTGTCTGGATGACCTCGTTTGGTTAGAGGAACACTGATGACACCTTCTGGCAGCGATTTCCTGACAATAGCCTGCAGTAGACCATGAGGTGCAATTTCGATGACAATTGCATTGGCTGGAATAGATTTGGCTGTCTCAGCAAATAAAACAGAACCTAAAAGATTGTTTGTGTGGTATTCTGCAGAAGACAATCGAGCTTTAGCAGAATTCCACTCGCTACGTGGAACTGAAGTACTGATCCAACGAAGACTACGAGGTCTTGGATTAGGTATCACTTTCTGAAGATACTCCTTCAATTTCACACCAGCTGGTGATATGTATCTACTGTGAAAGGCTATGTTACTGCAAGCTACTTCTTTAGCAAAGATACCTCTGGTCTGTAAAAATATATTGATTTATTATATTCGTAGATTTGTATCTTTATCTAGTTTAAGAAAAGGTACGGTAGAGTTGGGTTGATACGGAAAGTAGGGATATAATTGGAATATTTTATTATTTCCGAACCGTTAGATCTGCAATGAATTTTTTTATAGTTTCTGCAGGTCCGCTGATTGTAGAACTTTCTGAGCTGTTGTGACAAGCTATATCTATGTCAGGTGGGCAAAGGGATTTGAGATCGTCATATCCAAGACCAACTGCTGCCATAGAACCTCTTGGTAAATTTGACTCCACTGATGCCATACCACGAGAGAAAGCTGATAGAACCATTTGCTCTGCAGTAAGGCAACCGTCAGCATAAGCGCAGCCTAATTCCCCAACTGAATGCCCAATTATATAATCAGGTCTGATGCCGAAATAGGTTAAAAGATCCACCAAACCAATCTGTAGGAATGAGTTGTCAAATTATAATCAATATTATACCAAAAAATGTCTAAATTATGTAGAATATTGAGTTACTTGACAAGTGGCAATCCCCACGAAGGAATTTATTATGTTATCAAACATTTGTGGATCTTTTTCCGTTAAAATTCGGATGATGTCAATGCCATGTGGTTTTAAAACTGCATCACACTTTTGTACAGCTTCCGCGAAAACAGGTAGCATCATTAATGCATTCCCTGTAGGTAAAATATTTTCAGGATCACTCTCTAATACATTAGGATTGTTTGAAAAACAAGCAATACAAAAAAAAAAGAATATATATTGGTCGTGTATTTTTGCAGAAACATCAACTACTCAGCACCCATGAACATTATGAGTCGTTTATTTCGAAAATTTATTTTTATTAAGTTACGCTATTAAATGTTTCTTTTAATTTATGCGTTTTATTGTTATCATAAACATACCCATGCCAGCCCACTGAGAACCCATTCCAGAAAACAGGTACCAAACCTGTTTCTTGCTACCTGAGTTGTACTGAATGTCGCGAATTTTAGATTTCACTAATCCATGGGATGGTAGTAACGAATAACCTCGATACAAGTGTAAAGGATTTTCTTCTTTAAAGACGTTATTCAGCAGTTGCAGCATCTCAACATCTACAGGCCTACTTTCTACCTAAAATAAAATACTATTTGTCTAAGAGTTGTGCGGTGATTTGGACCATTATTATTTTGACAGAAAAAAATACTAACTTCATCAAGTAGAGCAGCAACAGCCTCTTCATTACTACCGGAAACTGTAATTAATCGTGGGAGATCATCATCGGGTTGTCCGTCATTTTTTCTCTCCTTTCTATAAGATTTGAGAATAACTGATGCACAACCACCACCAATACTTGTGTTATGGATTGCCACGTAGTCGCCTTTCCAAGGAGTTGGTTTTGTTACAACCTCTATACGACCATCCTTTATAGCAGGAATTTTTTCAGAAGGGTTTTTGTAATGCAGATTTGGAGGTATAGAACCAAAACTCATCATCGTAAGTACCTGGACAGAAGATTCTACGTAATACAAATCTGGTAATTGTGAAGGATTTCAAATGAAAGATATGATGAATGATGAAAAGAAAGAAATGTATCTATTAACCTTGATCGTTGCAACGACAGTATTTGCTGCAGCACATGAGCCAACATTTGACTTCACAGATCCAATAAGAAGTGGTGTTCTCCTACCTTCATTGTAAACTTTATCAATCGCTTTGACCTCCTCGGCATCAGCCTCTTTGACTCCCATCCCATCAGCTTCAACGAAAGACACGTCTTTTCCAGTAATTCCGCTATCTTCAAGTGTCATTTTCATGACTTCCATTTGGAAGTCACAGCTTGGATACAAGGCAGAATTTCGATCATATGAAGATCCGAACATTGAGTTGACGCCGCTTATCTCTGCATAAATTCGTTTTGCATCACGAGCTCTCTGTAGATATAAAACTACAACAGCTTCGCTTCGAGTATGACCATTCGCTGCATCGTCAAAGGACCGAGTTATACCATCCGGTGATAAGATGCCTAAAGTATGGATAAGGAAAGAATCAATATTGAGAAACCAACCAGACTAAGATTCGGCCCATTGAAGGGTAATGCTTTTACCTAGGTGAAAAAACTGCAAAGATACTTCTGGGTGAAGAGCTAAATTTCCACCGCAAACAATTGCACTATCCACTTCGCCGCTTCTAATTAATGTATATGCTTCTTGTAAAGCCGTAGCACTTCCAAGACAAAGATTGTCAATGGTAATACTTGGTCCATTAATATCCAGGAAAAATGAAATACGGTTCGATATCATATTTTTCGCTGTGGCGAGTAGAGTAAACTGACTCATCTGTAATTCGAAAACGATGTTTAAAAAAGTTACTTATAAGATCCTTCAAAAACTTGGTGTAATTTTAGAAGGGTAGGCATTATACATCGCCTTCGGTCCCCGACCAAATCGATTTTTCCCTTTCTGAAATACTGTATCCTACAAAAACAGCACATTTTTTCCCTTTCATTTGTCGAGGATTGTTTCCAGAATCAGCAATAGCTTCGTAGGCACATTCCATTGATAGTCTTGTCATAGGGTCCATTACATCTGCTATCTTCAGATTAGTGCCAAAAAAAATGGAATCGAATTTATTCACATCTTTCATTTTGCCTGTTCTCTCTGGAATATTTGGATTACCTGCAGAAATTATAATTATTCCTTTTTACTTATCGTGTTTAATACCCTCTGGTTTTAAAATAGTTATTCATCACTCTCGAACTGAGCCACTAACTTGCTTGAGTGAAACTTTTTACTAATTATTAGCGGTATTTTGCTATCAAAATTTTTATTTAATACCCAAAAATGTCCATGTTGAGACAAAATTGTAAACTGTGCGAATCAACTTACAATAAATTCAACAGAAAAAACTCTTTTTTTTCAAGCGAAATCTTTTCTCATACATATTTTATCTGACAGATAAATGGGTAAGGGTTAAATTCCAAAAACATTAAAAGAGATAATTTTTTTTTCAATTCTGTGATGATGGAACCATGAATTGTAAACAAAGAAATTGCTTGTTTCTTTAAAATATGCAACATTATAATTTCTGTCATAATTGAAAGTTAAAACATCAGTTTTATTTTTAATTTTCTCGAAACTGGATACCTTTTTGCAAGAAAGCCTTTGTTACTTCGATACAGTATGAAAATATTTTAAAAGTATATATTTTTAAAGTAGTATTCGAAAATTATTATTGTTCATCACCTTTAAATAATTATGGCTATTCAACAAGTACATCTTTCTGACTTACCCAGTGTCCATCGCGGATTATCATTCGTAATGCAATCGACCATTTTTGAAATATTTTCTTGAAAAATTGTAACATTTTCACTGTTTGGGAATTTTCCGGAAATCCCCGTAATGACAATTTCGTCACCTGTCATCGTGGAATGATGTATTTAAAAAGAATAAAGAAAAATCGACGTGAAAATTTTCTCTCTCAAAGATTTTTTTAATTAGGCGTTTTTTTTTGGCGTACTGTGTTAAAATACGTGAAATCCTAAATGAAAAGTATGGAATGAGCATTTTCACTTGCTCTCTCCTATTACTTATACCCACTGCATTGGGGATAGCTTTGGTCGATTTGTTGAATATTTATGATTGTTTTAGATTAAATTCTGTTATTTCGGTGGACAGTGACAATCGTTGAAGTGAATTGTGCAAATCGTGTGACGAACAAACAAGGCAATATACAAAAAAGCATTATAAAAGGACGTATATTTTTTAGAAATGCTTGCAACCATTGTAAAGCTTCTGATTTTCTATCGAATTCGTTAGTAACAAACCTTCTTAGGTTTGGTATTGACCCAATAACAGTTAATTGAAAAATGATCTGTACACCAAAGTGTATCAAATACCACCCTACATATATGTCGGTAACCATGCAATATGGTGATCCATGGGTTTACACCTACAATAAAATCCTATACGAGTAAGCCGCGTGGTCTTCAAAAATCGAGTAACCTAAATAATTGGCCTATAGGAACGCTTCCTGTATTAATACTTCATATTAGCTTTAAGTAGTTTAATCAACATTTCAAGCCCTGCATACAAAATTTGATAGGCATATAGCTAGGCCGAGTACTCAATTGATTTTAAGGGTAGTTTTTGGATTTTTTTTTCAATTTTTTGAGAGCTTAGTATAAGTCAAAAAGTCCTGGCTTGGTCCATTTGTTCAATTTGCCAAATTTGCTGTACTATAGGTGCTGGTTGCCAGCTTTTGTTCGAAAAATTCAATCAGAACCTTTTACTTTGGGTCCTTCTCAAAAACTGTGTTTGTTATAAAATCGCCTTGAAAAGGCCTATAAATTATACGCTACATATTTGAAAATCATGAACATTCAATCAGCGGTTTTGGAAATACGGAGTTTTCATAAAAGTCCGGTCTCAAAATTGAATATCCTGTAACTCCCTTGCAGTTTTGAAATTTGAAAACCCAATTTTTCTACCTAAGCGTCATTCATCTGAAACTAATGTTCGACCAAGATTCATCAAAATCGCCAGAACCCTATACAACTCTTATACTCAGGAACTGGGTGAGTATAACAATGTATGATCAATTCAATGATAATTCTGACCTTTGTGATTAAAATCCAAATCTAAGTTCTCAGATTTATCGTTGAAATAACATGCGAACGAAAATAGAAAAAATTAAGTTAATGATTGTCATAGATATTCATAGTTTTCTGAGTCAATGTATACAATTCTGATTTTTGTATTCGAGTGGGGGCCGATACGTTGACCCATGTTAGCGTATTTCTCAACTGATTTGAATAAAATTCATCAACTCAGTGAAAATCTATTAAAAAATAAGTTCAAGGACAAATTTGTAGACAAATTCAGAAGAAAGCTGCCACATCTCGCAAATAAAATTAATCACAAATTATATTCTAAAAGACTTTATTCATTTTCATTCCAGAACTTCTTTTGCTACTATTACTGAAATATATACTTTGGAAAATGGTACATTTGTATATACAATTGTTCATAAACTAGCAAATAAAGAAGTAGTTGATATGTGATTCAATGTAAATGTATAGCAGTTTTTGGAGGTGCTAAGGAACAAGTCGGTATATGTAAAAATGAAGCAAACATTATTAGCGTAGTAGTTTGCAGATAAATTCTCGAAACTGAGGAAATTTACATAAACTATAATATAATTGTGAAGAACCTTTCTCAAATATCAAAATGGCATTGTTTTATTCTTATTTGGTTCATCACATTGCTTAAATTTTACTAAAATTTTATAATTGTTTGTCTAAGCGTAGTGTAATTTATTCGTTGATAGATGGCAATGGAATCCGATAAGGAATTCATGCTCCAGGGAAAGCAGAATTTCATCGGTATAGGCATTCCTTCTTCTGCATTCTAAAAAAATATATATATCAATAAAGATTGTACTATATTGTTTCTAGTAAGCATTTTTTAAATGTTTACTTGAATTAATAGTCTACCTAAATTATTTGTTATGAATAAATTATGAAACAAATGATCGTTAATATGAATTTGACAAGTTCTTCTGTTTGTCGCCATATGGCATTTTTGATCAATCAAAATTGATTAGGTCTTCACTGATTCAGCTGAAGCCAAGAAATTTGTTATTTTTTGATATCTACCAAACCATTAGAGGAATCAAATCCAATGTACATTATACTGATTCTCTGCAGATCTACAATACCTGAACAAATTATCTTGAGTTGTTGATGAGGCAATACTGGTATGACTGATAAAGGTAGAAATGATTTTACAAATTATTGTTTACAATGAGAAAACGAGGTTTATATATTTAAAAATGACTTACGTTTCGTATTTTGATATTTTTCTTCGCTCCGATTTATTCCATAATTATTTGTATGATTTTTAGTGGAGCTTGTGTTGTTTTAAGATTATTACCAAAGATATACATCTGGAGGATTCCTTGCACGAATGTATACCACTTTTTCTGGGATGCCAGAACACCATTTGATTCATTTTTATTTGTTCTATCAACGTAGAAAAATGAAAGGACAGTCTCACTATCTAGATGTGCAGAATGACCATGTTTGAGGGCCAATCATCGGACAGCCTTCTGGATGGCTGAAGCTGAAGGATCCGAAAGCTACTATCATGGTTCCTTCAAGCAACCAGAAGGTAAGCAAGAGCGGAAAATTTACGCGAGATAACATCGTGCCATACTGTTCCATGAAGTCAAGTCTCCAGCCGTAGAAGACCTTACGCGGCAGACGAAACAGTTGGAGATAAAGTTTTTACCTCTGGATACTTCTTTAGAGCTACCAATCTTATAGAATGTTGTGAGGAACAGTGTTGACGGAACATATGAAGTGATCCCAGAAGAACAGCCTTTTGCATCCGGTTCGCGATGGAATAAGCGTGACGCTGGCAAGCCAGAATCTCGTTGACTTAGCTAAGAAATTAAGCTTTGATACCGCCAAGATAGCTGATTATGAGAACTACAAAATGGACTTTGTAGCCTTGGTACAGCCTGCTCAGCTCAAAAAGAAGTGCTTGATATTTCGCCCGCTTTTTTTCCTCCTTTGCCGTGATATTACCATCGACTGATGCCAAGAATTCAGTCACGTAAATGATCTTGGTCTTCAGATCTTGGAGGACAATATCAGGCTTCGTAGCGCTGATACGTTGAGTGGTGGAGAATGAGAAATTCCAACCCATCCACACATTACTACTATCCAACCGAGCAATTCACGCCTACCCCGAAAGGGAAACGGCTTAATGATATAACATAACATATATGCTCCGCACGTTGGGTTTCCTGTTACGGATTAAATGGTATAAATCAACACTTGCTGATATTCGCCGTGAAGCATTGGGTGTATACGCTGACTTTAGACTTTTGCACCGTATTTTTTCATATAGAAGGATTCGAAATTGAAATACCGTCTTCACGAATGTTCACGTATTGACAGATTGATCTAATGCGACACTGTTGCAAAGTGGGATTTGCAGGGTGTATTAGTCTTTTCAATTCAATTCGTATCAATACTTTCTTTTTTGCTGGGAAGCTATTCTTGATTTTCCGACTCCCCGAAATGAGCACGAAGTTCGTAGATTTTTCGGTCTCATTGGATTTTTGCGTAGACATGTGCCGAATTTCGCGCGAATCATGGCACCCATGACAGATCTATTGAAAGAAAAGCGTGTCTTTGTTTGGGGAAAACTCAAGAAAATGTTTTCGTTAACCGGAAACAATTATTTACTTTAAAACCATTTTTGGGAATGTATAACTCACATGCGAAAAAACACAGAACTGCACACAGGAGCTTCAGCGGAAGGTCTCGGTGCAATTTTTTGTTGCAAGAAAGCGAGCATCATAACATGCAATTAATTTATGCGATAAGCCGTCGAACCTCGGAAGCTGAAAGGTCGTATCATAGCAGTAAACTTGAGTTGGTGGCGATCGTTTAGGCTTTTGAGCGTTTGAGACCCTTCCTGATCGGACTCAAGTTTGATATTATAACAGCCTGTCAAGCGCTAGTTTACGTCAACACTAGCAAAACTAAAAATTCGCAAATCATTAGGTGGATCAACTCAATTGCCGAGTATGAATTTTATATCCACCATCAAAAAGGAGAACGTATGCAACACGTAGACACCCTTTCCAGAGCTCCAGTCGAGAGCGCACCAGATTCTTCCGATTTAGCTTTTTTTTATAATGTTTCAGTCCAGAAAGACGAGATTTTGCTTCATCTAAGAGGCGATGATAAGTTGAATCACAAAATTCTAATTTTGGAAAAGGAAGAGCAGGATAGAACGCGGAGAGAAAAGGGAGAAGTTCTCGACTATGTGCTACGTGATGGACTTCTTTATAAAATTGATAGGACGAATCGTGAAATAGACTTATACGTAGTGCCGCAAGCTATGCGAAAGGCTCTAACGATCAAATACCACGATTTTTGTAGTCATTTTGGTGTCGATAGAACACTAACTCGAATAAGAAATCATTACTATTTTCCTGACATACGAACTTATATTAAGGCACATCGTTGAAGACCTAAATATTTGACTCGCTGGAAATGTCGTAAACGCAGAGGGCTAGCTGGCGCCGAGCGTAGACGTAATACATTGCACAGATTCATAGAAAACACATGGCTAGCTAACTATGGCGTCAAACCGGAATTTAAATTGTCATTCCTGTATGTTTCAACTTGCTTTTCTTGACTTCAGCGAAAAAGCCTAAAGTTAGGTATTTTGATTTCCCAACGTTTAAGGGGGCAACTGGTCACGGACTCTTTCTTGTTCTTCTATCAAGGACGCTGAGACGTATTACCCTTCGTCGGGCACGTCCTTCGAAAAGACAGTAATCACTTGACCATGAACCGAGTCGCACACCCGCATTGTCAATTTCCATATTTTTCATTTAATAAAATTATTTGTTTGTTCTGTTAAATCGTGCATTCACATTTCATTCCAATTACCATCGAATCACCAAACTAAAACCCAATTTTTCCTTTCGCTAGTTACGACTAGACTTGCTGATCTGACGTCATCAATCGCGGAAATAGCGTGTGCTGGTACCACTCGCGTTTCGGGGATGATGCAAAACGATGCAATAAACCTTGCACATATACATCGGGAAACGGGGCGGGCCAGCACTGGTGGAGGCCAGTGACCTTTGCCCGAAGTCTCGCCGCCTCTTCGTAACCGACAAAACAACAAAAACGAAATTTTTGGTCGACACAGGAGCAGACCTTTGCGAAGGCCCAAAAGTAATTATACACTTTTTCCGGCCAGCAACTCAGAAATCGCGTCTTATGGTTTTGAGACATTCTGTTTGGATCTCGGACTCAGGCGTGATTTTAACTGGCATTTTGTCGCGTAGATTTTCTACACCATTACGGACTACTAGTTGACATCCGGAACCAGCAACTCATCGACAACCTCACAACGCTCTCCATAACCGGTAAAGTAGCACCTTGCAAGGGCGCCTGGCTAGGAATTCACGCATTGCAAGGAAGATCATCGATGTGACACGAACTCCTGGAGTACCCGGAAATAATCAGTCCAGTCCGTATTAGTGTCGAATGTACACACTGGACCAAATACTTTATGCATACGACACCCGGACCTCCTGTCACGGAGAAACCACGACGCCTTGCCCCGGAAGGATCAAACTAGCTAGGCAGGAATTTCAAGATTTACTGCAGATGGGCCGGGCAAGGCCTTCGAAGAGCAGTTGAGCATCACATCTTCACATGGCACCAAAGAAAGGGGGTCAATGGAGACCTTGTGATGACTACAGGAGATTGAATTCGAGGACTGTACGAGATAAGTACCCTGTGCCACATCTTCATGATTTAGCTCACGCCCTCTACAGCAAAAAGGTTTTTTCCGCCATTGACCTTGTAAGGGCTTACAACCAAATCCCCGTTGTGGAGGAAGATATCCCTAAAACAGCCATCACGACACCTTTTGGATTATTCGAATTTCCCTTTATGTCCTTTGGACTACGCAACGCAGCATAGACTTTTCAGAGATTTATGGACGAGGTACTCAGCGAACTTGATTTCCTCTATGTATACATCGACTACATCCTAATCGCATCATTATCGGAGGAGGAAAACCTGCAACATCTTCGTCAAGTTTTTGATCGGCTGAAAACTTATGGTATCCTAATCAATCCCGAAAAATGCACATGGGGAGCACCTTCTGTCAAGTTCCTAGGACCTGAGGTGACAATTCTAGGAATCAAGCGACTTGCAGAAAAAGTCGAAGCCATGTTGACTTTTCCTCAGCCCCAAACTGCAAAAGATCTTCGTCGTTTGTTAGGTACCATAAACTTTCACCGACTGGCAATCCCAAATGCAGCAGAACAACCAGCTCAACTAAACGACCTATTGCATGGAAACATAAAAGGCCGAACACCTGTTGTCTGGACTCCAGAAGCTCTCCAGGCTTTCAAAGCTTGCAAGAAGAGCCTATCAGAAACTGTTTTGCTATCTTTTCCAGCGCCTGAAGCTTCTTTGGCCATCTTTAGTGATGCTTCGAATTTCTCTGTCGGCGCAAATCTCCAACAACGAGTCTCAAACGAGTGGCAATCCCTTGCTTTCTTTTCCAAGAACCTCACCAACACTGAGCGGAAGTACGGAGCCTATGACCGTGAATTTCTGGCCATTTTGCAAAGCAGTAAATTTTTTTCGGCATATGGTTGAAGGTCGAGACTTCACCATTTTCACCGACCACAAGCCAATCACTTTTTCGTTACAGCAAAAATCGGACAAATGCTCTCCTCGCCAATTTCGACACCTGAATTTCATTGGACAGTTTACCACCGACATCAGGCACATTTTAGGAAGTGACAATGTCGTGGCCGACACCCTCTCCCGGGTCGAAGCCATTTCGAATGGGATTGATTTGTTAGCACTCGCAGAATCACAGAAAACAGATCAAAAACTCAAGGATCATCTTCAGCCAGGGACAGTTCTACAATTGAAGCAGGTATCACTTCCAGGAATAGGTATTATACTGTACTGCGATGTTTCCACCTGCACAGCTCGACCGTTCGTCACGGAACCTTTCTGACGAACAGCCTTTAACTCACTACACCAGCTGTCACATCTTGGAATCATGGCTATGATGAAACTCGTAACTGAAGGATACGTTTGGCCGTCCATCAAGGCCGATTGCAGAAAGTGGGCACGAGCCTGTATGCAATGCCAAACGGCAAACGTTACGTCACGTTACGTCGCCGGTCGGTAAATTTTCACCACCTTCAAGAAGGTTCGAACACATCTATATGGACCTTGTCGGACCCTGACCTTCCTGTGACGGCTATCAGAATTGTTTGACGATAGTTGATCGTTTTTCGCGTTGGCCAGAAGTCTACCCAGTAGAAAACATCAACGCTGAAACCGTCGCCAAAACATTTTTCAACCAGTGGATCGCCAGGTTTGGAGTGCCCTTACGCATCACAACATACCAGGGTAGAAATTTGAGTCTCAGTTGTATAAGGAATTGAATACCTTACTTGGAACTCAACATTTCCACACCACAGCCTATCATCCAGCAGCAAATGGTCTCGTGGAACGTTTCCACAGACAATTTAAAGCAGCGATAAGGTGTCACGCCGATGAGAGGTGGACAGAAACACTCGCCATTGTTCTACTGGGAATCAGAGCGGCGCGGCGTGGCGCGACGACCTCAAATCAGCGTCAGCAGAACCGGTCTTCGGTGAATCTCTGCGATTGCCAGGTAAATTTTTGACACTTCGCACAGGAACAGATTCTCAGGTACAACGCAATTCGTGGGAGACATGAACAGACACTTCCAGAACCTGAAACCAGTGCCCGCAACTCGCCACGGAAAGAGACAAGCTGTCCCGATAAAACATTCAAAGTGTTCATGAACGGAAAAAACGTCACGGTGTCAATCGACAGGTTGAAACCAGCCTACTTCATTGCGGAAGAGGAACCGTAGCAGCAGGGAACACCCAAGTCACGTCGCGAGGAACCGACACGTGACGACCCTGAAAAAACACCAAACTTGACAGCAACCAAAACCAGGTCTGGAAGACAAGTCAGATTCCCTGATCGACTTCAGGCTGGTTGTCCATAGTGTTTCTAGTGTTTCTCGTGTTTTCTTCAGTGTTTCGTGTGTGCTTTAAAAAGTACAAAAGAAAATACAGTGTCTTGTGCAAAGTGTTTCGCCAAAGAAATGAGTTGCATTTTCTTTTAATTTTAATTCTCTCCTCGTGTTTGATTTGTATACACGTATGTTGTGGGTATGCAATATTCAAGAACGGAAACGTTATTTACTATTGTTTACCTAGAACCAAAGAGTGAACCAAAAAAAGAGAGATTATCTATTAACAAATATTGTATTTTAAAATAAGTATACTATATCATGATCAACGAATTTAAAATGTTCTTCATTTCATCTTTAACAGTCAATCACTAGCAGGGGGTACCTGTGGCGTCAAACCGGCATTTAAATTGTCATTCTTGTATGTTTCAACTCGCTTTTCTTGACCTCAGCGAAAAAGCCTAAAGTTAGGTATTTTTATTTCCCACCGTTCAGGGGGCGACTGGTCAGTGGTCACGGGCCCTTTCTTGTTCTTCTATCAAGGACGCTGAGACGTTTCACCCTTCATCTGGTACGTCCTTCGAAAAGACAGTTCTCACTCGACCGTGAACCGAGTCGTACCCCCGCATTATCAATCTACATATTTTTCATTCAATAAAGTTATTTGTTTGTTCTGTTAAATCGTGCATTCACATTTCATTCCAATTACCATCGAATCACCAAACTAACACCCGATTTTTCCTTGAGGGGTGGTGAGGCCCTAACTCGACAGCACTTGTTTGGGGTCTTTCGTCCTGAGCGGTTGCCCTGGCATATTCTTTCAAATTTTCCAAAATACTTATAACTTAAAATTATTAGTTTATTTTGAATTTATTGCTACGCGCGTTTTGTAATTGATACTTTTGAATTATATAGATACTTTTAAATCAAATCCGGAATATTTATTGTTCCTAGATATCAGAAGTGGGATTGTCCCCACGAGTTTTATACCGTGACGGTCAGTGTGAAGTGAGAATAGAACTTGAGTGAAATACAATTATTTTCTATGAGGTGTGAGATGTGTGAATTGTGATAATAGATAGAGGTGAACAATCTAGACGCAGGAGAAGAAATCGAAAAAGAGACCGATCTAGGTGCAGAGATCGATCTCTTAGTCGGTAATCGCACAATTCCAGCTCCAGACGAAATAGTATGAGGAGCAGAAATACATATATCGCAAGACTTGCGGATGTTTTTGACCAGAATCGTCAGTTCGGGTTCACGGCGACCAAACCAATATAGTTTAGGCGAAAAATGTTGTTAAATAAAATGTTATTGTAGCTTGTATCGTTTTTCCAAAAAGTAATTTAACATTCTCATCATAATGAGAAGGTATTGTTTTTATGTGAAAACTGTCTATCGCGGATTTCTTTAAATTTCCACGTTTCGAGACCTCCTGAATAAAAACAACTGGTTTTACGATGGTGTCTGTCGTTGTCGTTGTTGTTGTCAACTGTATACCGAATAACTTCTGAAAGACTAGTCAAATTAAATTGTGATTTGGCACACAGTTTAAGCGTCCGAAAAGAAAGGTCAAGGTCGTTAACCAGCTATTTTGGATAAAAATTTAAAAAAATCAGAGCATTTTCAACATTTTTGAGACCATTTTTTTCAATATTTAAAAATTTTATGTACGGCTATTCGCAGTACTCGGAAACTCGAACAATTTATCTTTAAGACTTTTTTCGATAACAAAACTAGCAGAGTTATAGAATTTTCAAAATTTTTGAGATAATTTTTTCAACATTTGAAAATTCTATGTACGGATATTTGTAGTATTTGGAAACTCGAACCATCATTTATCTTTACAACTTTTTTTGATAAAAAGAAAATTATCAGAGTTAAGAAAAGAAAAACATTGCTTTTTGAAAGTCCTACAAGATTATCATAACAACTTTTTGAACTTTCTTGAAAAATTGAAAATTATAATTTTGATCGTACAAATTTATTTATCACTTTTTGATAGGACGTGTAGTTTTTGTTTTATTCGTAATAAACTATATTAAAAATGAAAAAATTAAATTTTTGCACAAACGACACAAGATACGAAAAAATGAATAGATAAAAGTTATTACCAAAAAAGAGCTACAAATTTGTTATCAATCATTTTTTGATGGAACGCTTAGTTTTAGTTTAAAGCGTATAAAATAAAACTAAAAATACAAAACATTTGTTTATTTGCAATACTATTTTTTACGATTTAAACCAAAAATACGCATCTTAGGGTAAAGTGGTTCTAAGAAAATTTGTAGATATAATTTAGGCGAAATAATTTTATTAAATAAAATTTTATTGTAGATTGCGTCGTTTTTCCAAAAAATTAATTTTTTTTATTTCAAATGTATTTTTATTACAAAAGTTTACACCAAATTTTTAGATTTTTTTTTGGTTAACCAGCTTTTGTCTTTTCATTTCTTTTTTCGTCTCTTGAGTGGTTTTCCAAAAAATTAATTTTTTTATTTTCAATGCTATTTTTTACGATTGAAACAAAAACTACGCGTCCTGTCAAAAAATTATTGATTACAAGTTTATCGTTCTTTTTTGGTTAAGCAACTTTTGTTCATTAATTTTTTTCATAGTTTGTGTCGTTCGTCCAGAAAAAAAATTAATTTTTCATTTCATTTTTTACGATTTAAACAAAAACTACGCATCCTATCAAAAAAATTAATAACAAATTTTTAGTTCTTTTTTGTGCGATCAAAATTTAAATTTCAGATTTTTCAAGAAAATACAAAAAGTTGTCATGACCATATTGTAGGGCGTTTGAAAAGCAACGTTTTTTCCCTTACTTCCATCGAAAGTACTGTCTGTCTGTACACATGTACAGACAGGCAGACACATTCGCGAAAACCTGTTTTTCGGGTTAAGAAGGTCTCAAAACGTGGACATTTGACAAAACCGGGGTTGGGGAGGGGGGCGGTCAAATTTTACACAAATCTAATACCTTCTCCTATGAGAATGTAAACAAAAATTTAAACAGATTTTTTAGTGCATGTACATTTTTCAGCGATATGTATACTTTTTCTTGCGTACGAAATGTTATCGGAAATATGCATGCATCAGTTTTAAAAATCATTTCAGTCTCACGACTCTGTAAAGCGTAAAGATTGGGAATTTTTCGAATACAAGTTCATACATTTTTTTATCTCTTCAAAAAATCAGGTTTATGATTCGCCCTAGATGACTATGTAAAGACAGAATTAACTTATATTTTAAATTCAAAGAATAATTATAATATTGTTAATTGCTTACCAGGTCTAGCGAAAGAATTCGGATCATTGGGACTTAAAGCCATTTTCAGATCCTCCGAAGCCTTAGAAATAAATATAAACATAAATAGTAGCGGTAACGATATAAATGACGACATTTTAAAAATTATTTCGTGACCACAACGCTCAAAGACGTATGTAGACTGAACGGTAGAAAAAAGTTGATCGCGTGAGTTTTTATAGAGGCCTGGCTTGGTTAAGTGGGGGAAGGGGAAAAGTGCACTCGGGCTGCACAGTGGGGGGTTTAAGCAATTTATTATTATTATTTATAACAATATTCTCCTAAAATAATACTAGAAAGTTGCGGTTTTTTTTAACTTTCAATCTTTTCCAAACGTTTCACTCACAGTGAGAAAATAATTAATGAAAGTTAAGAAAGTATTTGTTTAAACAATTTATTACTATTTATAACTATCTTCTTATAGAGCAATTTTGAAAAGCTGTAGTTTTTTCCACTTTTTTTGGGCTCTTTAGTTATGAACAAATAAACATCGAAGAGAATCGTTTTTATATAGTGTTACATTTTTTTCTGTATATGAGTTCTGATGAACCAAAAAAATGCAGGAATTAGTGAAGACATTTCTAGATAATGCTTCGTCACATCCATCTGCAGAAGAATTGAGTGCGATTTACGAGAATATTTAAGTTATGTTTTTGCCCCCCAACGATGTAGCACTCATTCAACCAATGGACCAGTCTCCAATCTCGACTACGAAGAAACTCTACAAAAGAAATCTAATGAGAAGGTCACTTATCGAAAAAGATTACGAAAAAATTAAAAACTTTTTTAAAGGAACAAAAAATTGCAGCCAACAAAGGCTTTTTGAAATTCAAAAGTTGGATTATGACACGCGTTCAATGTTGGCAGAGCAAATTGATATAAGCAATAATAAATTGTTTGAAATTTTTTCTGAAAATCTGATTATCAGAAGAAAGTAATATTTCATATATTACAAACCATTTTTACGAAGAAAACCCGCAAAAGATGCGCGAAAGGATAGGAATTAGCGCGAAAAACTCCTAAACACAATGTTTTCCTTATGGGTGTTTCATGCCCAGCTGGAAATTCCTGTGCAGGAACCTCAGAGGATCCTGGACATGTTCCTGGACACGAACCTGTACAGGCAATCTTGACGGTTCCTGTACAGGAATTTGGCGAAGGAAACTGTACATGAACTGCAAAGGAGTCTGTGTGCAAGCTAACCTTTGAATGATCCTGTACAGGTTCCTTCATAGAGTGATTTGAGACGTGGATCCATGTACAGGAACTTGTTCAGGATCCTATACATGATCCTGCATAGAAACTAATCCGCAAGGGTCCGCTGGTGACTTAGCTCCCTCGATAGTATGTTCGATCTTCAAGGGAATAAAAGGAAAGCAACTTTATAGCTGTGAGCGTCATGAGTTTTCGCGACGGGTTTCTGTACGTGTTTCTGTACAGCAACCCACGCCTCAGTTTACTTCGCAAAAGAACCTGTACAGGTATCTATACTCTTATCATTCAAAGATTCCTTTGTCGGTGCAGGTTCCATTGCAGGATTATGTACAGTTTCCTTCGCCAAATTCCTGCACAGGAACCGTCAAGATTACCTGTGCAGGTTCGTTTGCTAGATCGTGTCCAGCAACATGTCCAGGATCCTTCGAGGTTCCTGTATGGGGATTTTCAGCTGGGTGGGACCAGTGATTCACGCCGATACGAGAAATTCAACTGTTTCGCTCGATGTCGTTCGTCATCAGCCCCTTTTTTCAAACGATCATCTCGTGTATTCATTTGTTAAATTTCGAATCGCATCGTTTCATTTTTCGAACGATATCGAACAAGGTACTCGAAAATGATCGAGAAACGAAATTCGTGACAGCCCTTTAGTGACAGTGCTTGCTGACAAAGATTATTTGGATTTAACGTTTAATTTAACGTTAAATCTCTTTTGCTTAAAATTTTAATTCAATTTAACGTTTAAACACAATCTGGAGAAGGTTAGAAGAAGATTTGAATATATTATATAATTTAATCTTCTCAGTGATGAACTGATGATTGATCAAGATTCATCTGAATCGAAATCAGTGACAAAAAGAAGGAGAAAGGAAGTTCTAGGAAGTATTTTTGAATACGGAAACACGGATAAAAAGGAGAAGTTCGCGAAATGTAAGGCTTGCTCTGCACGAAATTTGGAAATTATAATAAAAATGACGCATACAATTACAACTGGAACTACCCAATATTTAAAAAAATTCCATGACGAGGAATACAAGAAAGCCTTTCTAATAGTGTAGACCAGCAGCGAAAAGAAGTATTATTGATTAGCATTTAAACATAATTAAATAACAATTTTACATTTTATCATTTTTAGCAAAAAATTCAATAATTTTGAAATGAATTTTAAATAATTTTCTGGTTCCAATAAATTTTAAACAAATTCGTATTTTTAAAAGAAATGAGAAAACAAAAATTAATTTGTATTCTTCTTGAAGCCTGTTTTAATGGAAATATGATTTTCAGCCTAAATGAAATACAAAATCCTTTTCGCTTTTTTATTTAAGATTAATGACAGAAATATATGACTGATTATTTTAAGAATCTTACAAAACTTTACTTTCAATAAAATAAATCTTTTTTTGATAAAAAAGTAGTAAACATCTTTCTACATTATCTTTATTTTCATACACATTTTTTTAAATTTTAAAGCAAAATAAAATCACATTTAGACCGTATTCATTTCAAATGGGGAAGGCTGTAAAGCGTGCATCCTAAAGTCACGAAATCGTTTCGGGACATAATATTTTGTTGTGTCACTCGAAAAATGATAAAAAAAAGTTTCTTAGAACTTTTCTCTATCTTACCTCTTTTTCAAAATGTTCGCTGAAGTATTAATAAAGTCGGCTTTAATTGTATTTTTCTTAATTAAATTAAATTGAAACAATTAAAACAATTTAATTGTTTATTTTGATGTCATTTTATTTATTTCAATTTAATGGGCTATAATTGTATTTTTATTTATTGAATTTATTTGGAACAATTAAAACAATTATAGTTTCTAATATTTTATGAAAATAATTTAATGTGTAAATCTATAAGTCGAAAAAATGTTGTTTACGAAGTATTAGAAAATTGTATTGTTACAAGAAAAAGACAATTATAACCGACTTTATTAAATTTTTAGCGAAAATTTCAAGGAAAAGACGCAAGATAAGAAAAGTGTTTGCAAGCTTTTTTTTACAAATTTTTAAGTGGCACAACTTCGATCTTTTGTCTTTTTTCAAATATCGTCTCGTTATTGAAAACTGTGAATTTTTGTTTTTCAATAAAATAAACTCAATTTTCTCTTCTCTAAGACACGGGCACAAGATAAACGGTTTTTTGATAAATGTACCCTATTAATACCAACCTAGAAAAAAAAATCAAGAAAAAATAAAACGATGGCCTCGTTGAAAAAATTAAGTTTGAAGGGTCTAAGAAAAACCGCAACGGAAATTTTTGTTGTAAAATGCGTCACCATCATCAAAAGTTTTAATACTCATAACTTAGTCAAAAAAATTTTCGTTCAAAGGGTAAAATACGAGTCGTCTAAAATCCCTTAAAAAACAACATAGAAAAACAACATATATGGTCTTAAAACGATTTTGTGACTTCAGTATGCATAGCCTGTCCAGATTAAAATGAATTCGGTCTTTATTAAAATTAAAACAATGGGTTTGTTTAAAAATATGAATATACCTGAAAAGAGTAACTTCTCTACTCAATTTCTGATATCATAATTTAATATCAAGTATATTCATAACTTTGATCTTTCATTAGAAATTTAATAAAAACATCTTTTATCGTATGGTGGTGGAATGGGTGGCGAGAAAATATCTGCCAATAGGTTTCTTTGATGATGAAGTCACCCAAGAATTTTTCGCCTATTTTAACAAAAATGCGAATTTTCCACACAAAAATGCCCTGAGATCAATGATTTCCTCAACTTTAAAGGATATGCAAGAAGCCATAATTAAAACGCTAAAAAAAATGTATAAAAGATATCTTTTTCTGTAAATAGTTAGACCTCTGTAGCTGCTATTTGCTTTTATGGAATCACGCAGGTTAAAGGCTTTTGAATAATATGATTAAAAGAAGAAGCATCTACATTTTTATTTAATGTTGCAATTGTATGGAATGAATACTAAAAATAGAAGAAACGATATCGGAAAGTTAAAAGATTTGTTTTTAATTTATAAATGTCAAATATAAATTTAAAAAAAATCATATTTAATTTAATTTGAAAATAACTTATGAAAAGTGCAAAATCAGTCATAAAATATATATTGCAAATTATACTTGAAAACGAAAAAGAAATAATTTCCTTTGAGCAGCTTTATTAACTACATGACACTTATAAGAATTGTATAACTTTCTGATTAGGTCATTATATCGACGATGATTAGCTCTTGCAGTCTTTAATATTAGAATTCTCCCCCTCAAATGTTACTCACGCTGGAAGTGATATTGCGAAGATCTTTCGAAATTTTTTGAAAGAATATAAACTCCAGACGAAAGTGTAGGGAATGACTTTAGATAATGCTCCATTTATCGCTGAATTCGAGTTGCTCATGGACCAAGATGGTATTGAGTTTGATTCAGAAGACCAACATTTTAGGTGCATAGCTCACATTGAAAATTTAGGTGTACAACGTTTCCTTAAAGAATTAAGACTGCCAAACAAGGATGAGATTGAGAAAGATTATGAAATTGGAGAGGATGAAATATTAATAGAAAAAGCCGAAAGTAGTAAAAATCAGTCGCCTATAGGGAAATTAAGAAAGTTTTTCATAAAGTTAAAGTACAGCTAACAATTAAGTCACAAATTGGAGTGTTGCTGCATCACGACAAATACGAAAATGATGGCACCGGGTAATGCCGTAAAAACAAGATGGCATTCTACACATTTAGAAATGTTTGCAATTTTTGTATACATGGGCATATTAAATTTCCTAGGTGTTTAATAAATTCATTACACGTATATGAATTTCATAGTTTCTGTATACTAAAAGTCATATACGTGTTTACTATATTCAGATGCGCAAGCGAGTTTTGATTTACGCGAGTTGGGCAACGTGGCTGGTGGCATTTGTTTCAGTTCTTTGCAATGCTAAAAGGTTCGGCTTCTTTCTGCGAGGATATGCGAAGTCTTCTCTTTTCTCAAAAATCGCTGTAGATATGCTAATTGAGACCTAATTATCTCGAGATTTAATTACAATTTTTAATAATGATTAGAATAGTTAAATTCGTCTTTCCATTATAAATCCGACCATATAAGCATTTTTGATAAAAATGCAGTTGTACAGTTTCTTCATCAGGACGGCAGAGTTGTAAGCAATGTTTCTCCAGAAAAATAAGGCATGATTTACTGAAATTCAACGATTTAAAAAAATTGGTAACGGTACCTTAAATTACGAAATTTGTAACTGAATTTTCTGATTTTTTTTTATTAAGAAATTTCACCGGAATTTTCGTAAATTTATCTGAAATTAGGAATGAAGTTTCATAATTGTCTGTTACATGTAACGGAATAAAACTTCAGTTACTCGAAACGCTTTGTTGCAAGTTTCAGGATTCTTGAAAATTATCTCAAATTTACGAAACTTTCTATTTAATTCCTGAAATGTAAAATAACCGAAGTTGACAATTCCCGAAAACAATAATATTGAATATTTTCATCGGTTAAAATAATGTTTTATTCTCCAGTTACACGTGAATAGTTTAAAATTTTAAAGAGCTCTCTTTAATTTAAATGCGTGCAGCATGAAGTTTGCATGATGGAAAATAAAATATTATTCTAAATTATGTGAAAAATATTAAATTAATTTCTTTCCTTGTTGGGAGTTTGAAATTTTGGTAATTATAAATTTCGGGAATTTACTTATTTCGCGAAGTTAAAATTTCCGAATTTTGAAAATTGTAGCTTTAAACTTTTGGTAATTTGAAATTTCTGAATTTTTCTAGTTTTATTAATTTTTACTTTCGGAATATTTCAATTCTCTTACTACATATTTTCGGTAGTTTTATTTTTGTCGATAATTAGAAATTTTGGAAATTATCTTGTTCGGTAATTATATTTTCGATATTTGGCAACATTTGGGATTTTTATTTTTCGGCAAAATTATGTCATCCCATTAATTTTAGCTTTTTTGAGTCATAAAAGTATGTACAATTTATTATATATTATATATAATTAACTTTCTCTATGTAAATAAATAGTTTTTTAGCAATTTAAAAAAATGTTCAAGTTTTCGTCTAACTGAAACTTTAGTTTACAATTGAAATTGGCAGATTGAAACACCAGCGAACCTTGAGTCAATCGCAATCATGAGTGTCCAATTTTAGAAACCTCAATTAAACAATCGCCTTGAGTATATTTTATAAGATTAATACAACAATTCTGTAACCAGTGGGTCGATTTCCAGATTAAAAATTCACATCGGCTATAAGTATTTATTACAATTGATCTGTATATTTCACAATCAAAAGGCTTAATGTAATTCTGGAGAATGACTGTAATCTTGAATTCAATAAGTTTTGTGATATCTGAATGCCACTTCTTTGTTACCCAAGTCAGTAAAGAGGACGTTAATTTATCGAGTTCTCCTAGTCCAGTGACGTTGATTTGGACTTTTCCCAATTTCAAAATCCTGAAATATACTACTTCGACTTTACAAGGATGCAAATTATAATCCAGGAAAAATTTCGAGTTGATGGCTATTCCATTAACATCTGCGGATAACTTCCCACTGGCTATTATAGGACCGTATCTTAGCTGGAAAAAAATTCATAGTAAATTTTTCTTCTACTTTTTGATCTAGGCATTTTGAACTTTTTTGTATATAAATTCTTTGAAGCGAAGAAAATAAAAAGTTGATTAGTACCTTCTATTTATTGTATTCAATTTTGACTGTGGAAAGTCCAAAACAAGAAGTTACTGTCAATTTGGAACCCTGACACAATCCGCTTCAACCAATCATAGGTATGTTGAAAATGTCAGAGAAATCTGGCTATGGTATTTCATTTGTATGCATTTGAGGCTCCAAGAAATTAAAAAAAATTGCAGCTGATCCTATTCCCAAAATGTTTTCAAATCAAATTTTCAGTTTTGACTTATTTTTAATACGGTGACCATGCACGTAAAATGAACATTATTCGATTCAAACACCTAAATAATAGCCTAAGCACTATCGACTGGTATAATTATTGATAGCTCAAAAATAACTATATGATAGTGAATGTTAAAACGAGTTTGAAAACCGACTTCTTGACGTTTTCAATGAACAACATTTTTCCTGTATAATCAAACAAACAAAAAATCGAATATCTTATAAGTTTTCATTAAGCGTTTAAGGTGAATTTCGTAACACTATTTCTGAATATGGAACAAAATAATTTAAAATACAAATTATGAAAACAAAGTTACCAGAACAATACTGCTTGTATATAAAATATTATTGGTGGCTGAATAAATTTTACTGTCGTTTACGTAAATTTTATGAACATGCATTCAAAATGAAGTAACATTTTTTATTAAATTTAATAAAACTAAATGAAAATATGAACAAAATTTCAAAATTATTCATGAAAATAAATTTAGAAGCTTTGTATGTGACACATTTTTCTATCGATTGATACATTTTTGAAATTACATGTACAAAATTAGTTTTACCTTGTCATTTCGAAAGAAGTAATTTCTAGAGGACTATTCTTAAAAAAGTTTCACTATTTACATTGAATATCCATAGGATATTCATGAACATTTACATGCAATTCAATGCACTGTCTCTCAAAATAGTTTCAAAACTTACATTGAAATTTCAATAAGGCTATTCAAATTTCAGTGTTGCATGAAATTTTAATGAGTTTTTCACTAACTGTAGTGTAAAAAGCTTCACTAACATTTTCATGACATTTAATGAACTTACTTCTAACAGTTTAAGGCCCGAGAAAATGTGATAAAATTGTTTTTAAACTTCCAATGAAACATCGAAAGCAAGAAGTTACTTCAATATTAAAATGAAAAATAGATAAGCAAAGCGTCAGCAATGATTTACGGTACTAGTGACTACCGAAATATTGAATTCAGTTTGAGTACTTCATGTTCTAAATCAAAAGTCCTTCTAAATAAGAGTCAAAATAAAAGAGATCTATTTTTCTCTCCCGAAAGTTTGGAAAATTTTCAAGTGAACACAAGTGCATCAACCAATCAGATAAAACAAAATGGAAAACTTTCTGAGATCTTCTACGGTAAAAAGTCTGTACCGGGATATTATATGGAATATGTATCTGAACAATCAAATAAACTACAAAATGTTTAAAAAGATGGCATTTTTTAATTTTTCACAGTGAAAGCGATGCTGAAGGTAAAAAGACCTGTGGTTTGTAAAGATGCTAAAAAACCGTTGGAAGCTGTTTTAAAAGAGCGAAAAGTAATCGAATATTACGTCATCAAAGTAATGGCTGATGGCGGTCAAGGCTTTCTCAAAATCTGCAAGACAGTTCTGCTAGCAAAGTATTTATCCGAATTAGATTGTGGTGTTGATGACTTAAGTAAAGAAGCAGATGTGTATGACAATGAGCAGAACGGTGTTGCCAAGAGAAGTCATCCAGAAATTCTAGAAAGTGTTAGTGATTGCACGGCTTAAAAAACTTACGGGGATTTGAAAAGAGACTATGATATGTTTTGCTTTATGGGAAAAAGAAAGAAACCTGCGAAGCTGTGTCATAGCACAGTGAATCCACCCCCTTTCAATGAAGATGATCACATGTAAAATGTTGCGTAGGAGAAAAATTGGTCATTGCTGAGCTACACATATTACAGGAATATGTCAACCACATATTTAGGGACGGCTTAGTCCAGTTTTTAAACTCATTGTAACATTTACTACGATATAGTCATTTTTCAGTTATCAGCAATAATACTGTAAGATTTGAAGATATTTCGCGAAACCGGATTTCTTTGACACTTTCATCATACCTATGATTGGTTGAAGGGAGCTTCAAGTTTAAATTCAATTATTTGAGAGGTTTCTAATAAGAAGGCGTATAATTTTCAATATTTTTAGAATAATTAAACTTTGAAAATGCACAATATTTGAAATTCTTTAATTTTGAACGGTGAAGATGACATTACATTTTCTTAAACAGAAATCACATTTTTTGTAAAAAAAATTTAGCCTAACCCTTTGAATGTCACTTAATGCTACATAATATATGTATTAGTCATATTCATTGTCTTTAAAATTACTATAATTTCAATTTATAATCATAGTTTTGAATACGTAATTGTGAAACATTTTAATTTTTGGGGCCTTGAAACTAAAATAAAAAATAAATTTCACTTTTTTTAAATTAACAGTTTTTTTGTTACTGAATGAAAAAAGCTCAGCTTTTTTAGTGATAATTGTCGATCCGAGAAATGCTCGTTATCGTTCGACCGTGCTCGATTATCGTTCAATTTGTCGAACCGATAACTTCGAATTTTCAATTGTTTTTGTCTTAAAAGTCGATCAAACAAATCTTTAAATGTCAATTTTTGAAAACTTGAAATTTTATTATTTCGAATATAGAATAAAATGTCTGACGAAATTGACATGGGTTTATCGATGAACAGGAAAAGAAAGAACGATAAGGACAAGGGGGAAAAAGTTCCAGAGCAGAATTTGGATGTTACAGCCAGGTTATTCTTTTGAATAAATTCAATTTTTTCTATGTACCAGAATTTTTGAACGTTCAAATGAACGAAATATGTTTTCAACTGAAAATAACAATAGGCATTAAAAATTTCTGTCATATTATTGTTAATACAAATTATTCAAAATTTTTTAACTGTTTCTAGTTTAAAATATAATCAATACAAAAATTCGTTCTTTTTAACGTTGAGAACTCTTCATGCATTTTTTTGTAAGTTTGAAAAATAGTGTTTAAATTTGAATAAAATCAAGCGGGAAAAGATAATAAAATAATCTTTGAAATTATTTAATATATATATATATTATAACGAAAGCAGTGACGAAGAGCAAAATACCAAAAAATTCAAATCGGAAAGAAAAAAACGTAATGCGATATTTTTAAGTGATTATTTCGAATATTTTATTGCAAATGATTAAAAAATGTGAAAATGTAAGCTGTCGGCACATTGCAAATTGTTGAGACTCTTGATGCAGAAAATGAGGACGATTATGATGGAAACCTAGAGCAAGATAGAAATGAAGAAGACGAGAGTGTTGAAGACAATGTTCTTGTAAATGAGCTTATTGAAGAGGAAAATTGTTCAGAAAATGAAGCTTCGACTAATAAGTTTCCTCTTCTAAAGTTGATACAGCTTTTTACAGTTTAGAAATACTCTTAACAGTGGCGAAATGAGCTGAAAAGCTCTTCGAAATGACTGATGAGAAAATGCATTTTCCTGACATTGATATCTCTACAAGAAGGAATTCAACCTACCCAATGATAGACACTACAATTAAGATGCAACGCGCATTAACTCTATTATGTAAATCAAACGAGTCACTGCAGAAATTCTTAATTTCAGCTCAGGAATAGTCGCTGCTAACAACAGTTTTCAGATTTCTCCGTTATTTCGAAAAACTAATTAAAGCTTTGAACGGGGGAAAATATGACACACTACTCTTGATTGTTGTTGGTTTCAATATGCTTGTTGCTCGAATAGCTTCTGTCATAGATGCTTCAAGAGAAAAGGTTGACATGAGCTCAGCAGATCAAAGTATGCTAGAAGCATCAAAAGCATGTTTGGCCAAACTGATGAAGTACTATACAAAAAGTAATTGGGTATACTGTGCTGTACTCATTTTGGACCCGAAATACAAACTTGAAAAGTTTTTTGAAACATTCTGGGGAAGGAAAATGGTTGCAACTTCCTTAAAAAAGTCGACACAATTTACAAGACTAAGTACTACAAACCAGAGGTAAATTAAATTGATTTTCTTAATAGAATCTTATGAAGTATAATAATGTAAATAATGGACTTAATTTATTTATGTGTTTATTGATAAACACCAGGAAATACTAAAAGTTTCTCAACATCCACCATCGATTCAGAAAAGTCAAAGGATGATGATGTGTATGAGATACTCAATTTGCATGGTGCCATAGAAACGAATAATTTTACTCAACGTTATCTTTAATGGCTCGCGATATGTTCAGCATACGCTGAACGACTCTTTCCA
This sequence comes from Andricus grossulariae, assembly GCA_011634705.1. Classification (NCBI taxonomy): domain Eukaryota; kingdom Metazoa; phylum Arthropoda; class Insecta; order Hymenoptera; family Cynipidae; genus Andricus; species Andricus grossulariae. The sequence goes on along the minus strand of JAABKJ010007545.1, from coordinate 234,584,607 downwards.
CTTGGTCCCTCAACAATTAGGAAACACAGAAATCGGTAGAAAACACAGAAAAAGGTATAGTACTAGCGTATAAAACTGTGAATAATTGGTTGTATGTTTGTATGTAATTGTTTCGTTCACAAAAAAATAATGAAGTAAAAAAATGATTATATTAAATACCAATATTTCATTTCGAAATGTCATTTATTAAAAAATATTTATAGTGTATAGAAAATAAATGTAAACAAATTATCAAGTTTATCCCTTAAATCACTTATCCTTGAAATTCAATAACAATTTTTTCATTGTCTATTGTCTGAAAATTAAATTTCCGGATTACTTAAAAAACATTCTATTAATTTATTGCGGGTAATATCAAGTTTCATTCATTAAATTGTCATATTAAATTTTGTTCAATTATTGCTCAGTTTGATCGATTTAAGGAGATGCTCGTTTCTACGAGACGATCCGATCGATTTTTGGTTGAAACTAAACGATCATCTTTCTCGTGCTCGTTAAAATCTCGATTGGCTCGATCGACATGCATCACTAGTTTTTTTATTTACATACATTCAGGTAAAAAATCAATATTTTATTATTTTTTCGTAAAAATAAGCATTCTGTAGGTTTTGAGCAGATACTATTTTCTTCAAAGAATCATAATAACAATTTATAAATTGATATACATATCAATTTAAAAAAGGTTATTTTTACTACGATTTTACTATTAAATCTGTCAAAATTGCAAAATTCCATATTAAATCCTTGATAGCCAGTTTTTTATTTAAAAATTCACGATTTAAAAATTCTAAATTGTTCGCTTTCAATTTTGAACACACAAAATTGTCTGGTTCTTTAAATTCATTGAAATCGTAGAATATCAAATTGAAAGGCTGAAGTGTTTCAAATTGTTGACAAATATTCAGTTTAAAGGATTTGTAACGAAATGCGTTTGAATTAGATGACTCCAGAATTAATTCAAAACGATGAAAAATTAGGAAAATAATTTTCAAAATTCAAGTCTTCAAAATGAGAAGATTTTTGAACCAGGCATTAAGAATGGAATTTAAAAAAAAATTAATGTTCTAAAATATTGAACATTTCTGACTCATATTGAAAAAAAAGAACACTTCGAATTAAAGGCTTAATATTTTGCAATCTCAAAAATTGGATTTATATCACGATTCTGTTTTTTATTTATTTTTTTCAATTTCCAATGTAATATCTTAAAATTATATAATTTTGAGTTGAAGATTTTAAAACATGAATCATTTAAAATTGCAAGATAGTTAACTGGAAGATTTCTAGAATAATAATTTTTTCTTTTGTCATTAAAGTATAATTAGTTGAATCTTGAAAAGTTTAATTAACAATTTAATTTTTTAGTTTTAATTGAAGTTTAGATTCACTTAATTTTCAAGGTTCCGTAGTAGACATTTTTTCATTTTGAATGTTTTTCATTTGAAATCACTTCATTGTGCACGTTTTATTAAAATAATTCAATTACAAAGGCTTTTTATTTGAAAAATGTTCTATTTTGAACGGTGGAAATAACGGTGAGTTAATTTTTCTATCTCAGAAAAATTTGCCCTATCAATTTTAAGGTTACATTTTTATTTTTTTATGTAATAAAAATTTGAAATTCTATAATTTCAGAAGCTTCAACTTTAAAACATTCAGTTTAGTTTTTAATTTAATATTTTTATAGTTTCGTAATTAAAATTATTCAAGTTATAAATTCAAGGATTTTTATTCACGCATATTCAAAATTGAAGAGTTTTCTATTTTTTCAATTTACGATGAAAAATTGTTCAAGTTTTAAGTTTTAAAAATGAAAATAATGTAATTTTGATGATTTTCTTAGGAATTTCTTCAATTTGGAAGATTGATTATTGAAAATTGCAATTTTGATCTCTAATTCATCAGAATTAAAGAATTGTTATTTATACATATTTCTGCAATTGTAATCAGTAACATTCCAAATTTCAGAATGAATTTCAAGACCATCTTATTCCTATTTAAAATTCCAAATTAATTTAATTATTTATTTTTTTGCTTCTATTTCCTACTGCGATAAGATCTTATATTTCAATAAAAGTTTCAGATTACTGAAAGTCGATTAAAATCAACATCAAAATTAAAATTGTAGGATAGCCGATCTAGCTATTTTAATATTTATTTCATTGTATGATTATTAATTATGAATGCTATTGGAATAATAATGAATATATTTTAATGCTTGTCAATATTGATTCATGATTAATTTTTTTGTAATTTTTGTAATTTTTTGTTGTTGTAATTCTTATTACTTCTTCGTGTTTTTCCTTTAAAGTTTTAATAACTACAGCAAAGGCCATATCGAAAATAGCGTTGCTAAGCACATAGAAAAAATATTTTAACACATATTATAATTATTGTTTCAATAATTAATCAATGACCAATATTTTCACTTCTTTTTTTGAACTTCTCGAGGGATGTTCAAACTTTGAAATATAATATCGTTATTCATTATTTGCGAAAAATATTTTCAATGTTAAAAATAATGAAGGATCTTGAAGCCTAATTTCATCCGTAATCTAGTAGTCTTGCGATTATATTTCTGCAAATTAGAAATAAATTCTAAAATTAAATTGTTAATTTCTTTGTAATAAATTGACATTTAAATTAATTAAATTCTGCACAGAACATGCAGGGCCTGTTCCATAAATAGTAGGAATGAATGCCGAGCATTTGCGGAGTGAATATTGCGCGAGAAGTGAACCTTTCTGTAGGCTTCCGTCATGCTCTCAAAATGGACCGTATGCTCGAGCAGCGCTGCGCGGTGAAGTTTTATTTTAAACTTTTGAGAGCGTGACGGAAGCAGGGTGACCATAATCGATTTTCGAAGAGTAGGACAAAAAGCTTTGAAAAAAGAGTACAAAGTAGGACAAAAATTTATTTGAAAAATAGGACAAGGTAGAACAGGAAAGTTTGAAAAAAGAGTATATATGAATATAATTATAAATTCGGCCAATATTATTAAAAAATAGCTCCGGCCATCGGAAGTGAAATAGGGAATGAAGAGAGAGGTGAAATCTATAAAGTGGACCTGTCCTTTTCTAAGGATGGCGATTGGTGGATTGATCCTTTTCTATGAAAGCAGATGGAAGATGAGTAGAACCAATCATCATCCTTAGAAAAAGACAGGTCAACTTTCTCGATTTTCCCCTTTTCCACTTCTGATGGCCGTAGCTAGCGGTCCAGTACTATGTGTCGATGGTGAGATGACACTGAATGATACAATTTTGTGCAAAAAAGGTAAAAAAGTTTTAAAATATGTATCATTTAAAAAATCCGGACAAAGTAAAAAATCCTGTAGGACAACTCACACAATCCCTAATATGAGGACATGTCTGGGGAAATCTGGACGGATGGTGATAACCCAAGACGGAAGCCTACTAAAAGGGTTCACTTCCCGCGCGATATTTACTCCGCAAATTATCGGGAGGCGACTGTGCGAGCATGCATTTGGTTTCTGATATCTGGTCTATAGAAAGTGAGTGCTACTACTTATGTAACAGATCCTGTAGTTCATGAGAATACTCACCTTAAAATTCCCAATACCTTTTATTTGGAAATGAACTTCCTGATCAATTATTTGTGGTGGCGTATACGAATTACATAGAAAGATAGTTTGGTTCAATTTATTCATAGATTTTAGAGCTTATCCTATAATTTAGTTTTATCATTTTATGTACCTTTGCAAATTAAGATTTGTTTGCTGATTTGAAACTTGGCTTCATTCATAACTGGATATTCATGAACGCGAACCTTGTGCTAAAGGAACCGGGCACTCACCTGCGCTCCATCTACGTAAGCTATTCTTCGATCTGATAGAGGTCAAACTTTTTAGGATAACAACCTGTTAAGAATATTTTTATAATTTAAGGATTTACAGCATGTATTTGTGAGAAAATGAGACATCCACAGACTTCACAGTATGGTGTCCTGAAAAAACTTAATGTTTTTTTAAGACAAACCCTCAAAACTTGATCTATTTAATGAGAAAAAATGCATATTTTTCCTTTCTCTTTAAAGTAATTTTAAAACGTGTTTTAATTTTTGTAAAGATCATAATTGTTTTTAGGGAATATAACTGATGGTACTATACGTCCAGGAAAAAAATGTTGACTTAATTAGACCAAAAATACTACCCCTAAGCGTCGAAAAGTACCCTTTATGTAGGTTAAAACATTATATAATTATTTTGTATCCTTTTAAGTCACTTAAGTACCAACAAATCGAAAGAATGGCGTATAAAATCTTCAAAATTCAAAATATAATATTTCAACCCCTATAAATGGTAGTTTTTCTACACTTAGGGTACCATCAGTTGTATTCACTGGCAAACAATTATTACATTTACAAAAATTAACATTAATGAAGCATTTTAACCAATTTGAGACAGTTTAAAGCCCCAGGACCAAAATTTGAAATTATTTTAAAAACAAAAGAAAAAAATACATTTATTTTTCACGTAATAGAACAAGTGTAGGGCGTACGTCGCATATAAAAACATTGATTTTTTTTAGGACACCCTACTTCACAGGCTTTCCCCTATTCCCCTGTTTTCCTACTTTTTTAAAAAAGAATTTCTCTTTTTTCCGAAATTTTCAAGAAACTTCCCCTTCTTCTCGTTTTTGGATTAAATGCGAACCCAATAGGAAATGCCAACTAATTTTTTTCAAGAGTTAATTATTTTTGATTGTAAAGTCTACTAATTATATTTTTGTTTCTGAATTCTTCTCTTTTAGTTCAAGATTCTACTATTTGGCTGAAAGTTTAATTATTTTAATTGGAAATTCAACTATTTGATTAAAAATTAACTTTTTGTTTGAACAATGAACTATTTTGTAGTAAAATTCGTCTTTTAGACTTGAAAATTCAACTGTTTCCCTAAAAGTTCGTCTTGTTGGTTGTAAATTACCTTTTTTTCAAATTAAACTGTAGTGTTGAAAATTCATCCTTTTGGTTCAATCTGGTTAAAATTAGAAACTTGGTTGAAAATTAAACTTCTTTGTTTAAAGTTTATTTTACTGGTTCAAGATTAAACTATTTTGTTTTCAAATCCGTTCTTCTTTGGTTTCAAATCAAGTTGTTCAACTGAATATTTAATTTTTCATTTGTTAAAAAAATTTTTTTTGTCGGAGTTTTAACTATTTTGTTGAAATTTTATTTTGATTAAAAATTAAATTTGTAACTGAAAATTGAACTTTTTAGTTGATAATACAAATATTTGGTCGAAAATGAATTTTTCTTTGAAAATTCAACAATTTTGTTGGAAATTCGTCCATTTGACTTATCTTTTTCTTTAAAAATCGTTCTTTGGATTGAAAATTCTATTATTTTAGCAGAAAATTCAACTTTTAAATTGAAGGCCGTAGCCGGGTAAACATGGGTGAAGTACACCCGCTTGGTTTTGGGTGATATTTTAGCGTTAAGTTTCTATAATTATAAAACTAATTTACCCAAAGTGCCAACTTCAAACTTTTTTATTTACAAAGGCTATAAACAAATTTTAGAAAGTCAAAAAATTCGTATTTCTCAAAATTGGCTCCACCGATTTTGATGGCTTAAATATATGTTATATAGGGTATTATTACAACTATAAAAAATCAGAAATCAATTTTTTTTACGGGAAGAGGCTGAAAAAATTATTGTAATTTTGTAAACATTTTCTTGTAATTAATTGTTGGTGTCTATACCGCCATTTTTTCTGCGTATACAATATTAGATTAAGGTGTATTGTTCAACTCATACTCAATTTATTGATTTATAGGCTAAAAATAAAGTTAGCCCCCCATTCAAATGGAATTACATACATATTAGGGTGCATAATTTTTTACTTATTTTTTTTAGCCATGAAGTAATCCTTTGACCTTATCAAAGAAATATATGTTGTTACCTTGGATATTTGTATATTACAGAAAAATGGCGATCTAGGCACCAAAAATTCATTGCAAAATAATGGTTACAAAATTACAATAATTTTTTTAGACCCGTCTCATTGGTTTCCTAATACCCTATATAACATATATTTAAGTCATCAAAATCGGTAAAGCCAGTTTTGAGAAACTCGAATTTTTTGACTTTTTATAATTTGTTTATAACTTTGAAACAAAACAAAAATTAATTTGGGACTCGGGGTAAATTAGTCTCATAATAATAGGAACTTAACCCTAAAATATTAACGAAAAACAAGCGGGAGCACTTCACCCATGCTTACCCGGCTGCGGCCTTTATAACTGACAATTTTATTGACTGTTTTTACATTAAAATTAAACTATTTGGTTGAAAATGAATGTCTTGGGATTGAAAATTCCACTTTTTTTGTTGAGCGCCAGGGGTGGGACCTTACGCCCCCCCCCCCGCCTACATTAAAACTAAGTGATCAAAATTAAAACCTTTTCTGTTTGAAATATCAATTATTACATTTTTAATTGAGAATTCTCCTTTTTTGGTTGATTTAAACTGTTTTTCATTAAAAATTATAATTCTTTTTTGTTGATATATCTACTACTACATGTTTCGCTGGGAAATCATCTTTTTTATTATAAATTAAACTACTTGGTTGACAAATAAACTCCTTTTGTGAAAATTCGTTTTTATTTTTCATGATTAATAATTTTAATTAAAAATGAATTTCTTGGGTTGAAAATTGAACTATTTTGTCGAAAATTTTTTGTTGTTGTTGTTGAAAATTGATTTTTTTAACTGTAATTTCTCTTTATAGGTTGAAAATTCAACTATTTGGTTGAAAATACATCTCTATAGGTTGAAAATTCAACTATTTGGTTGAAAATACATCTTTATAGATTGACAATTCAACTATTTGGTTAGAAATTTAACTATAATGTCAAAAATTCAATTATATTGTTTAAAATTGAATTATTTTATTAAAAATCCGTTTTTCTCAGGTTGTAAATTAATTTTTTCAATTGAATATTGAAGTATTCCATTTTCGGTTGAAAATTAATACTTTTTCGTTGAAAATTCAACTGTCTTCTAAAAAAATCTTCTTTCTGGCTTGAAAATGCAACTAGTTGGTTGAAAATTCAACTATTGTGTTGAAAATTTGTCTTTTTTGCCTAAAAGTTCAACTATTAGTTTATAAATGCAACTGTTTGGTTGATAATTCATTTTTTGTTCGAAAATTCATTAGGTTTGTTAAATTAATTCAAATTTAAATTTTTTAAATGTGAAATCAATTGATGTATATACGCAGGGTAAACGTAAAGGTCGAGTTTCAGGCGATGAATGGAGACTGGGTGTTTGGAATGCTAGAGGAGTGAATGATCTTAACAAAAAAGAGTTCGGGGACGTCTGTTGTTCTATTTTATAGCATCTCCAAATACAGTTTTTAACATTTTTAATTTTTGCATTGCAAATAGAATAGTTTCGTAATTGAAAAAATTAACAAGTGAACTAAACAGATCTGACAGACGAGCGCGTTTGTTTAATTGTATTTATCAGCGGTGTAAAGAATTGTGCTTCAGACACGAAATACTCTAAAACTTGTTGTGATTGGGATTTTGTCGCTTATTTGACATTCCGCAATTTCTTCTTTGGTCAATTCTTCAACCGCGCCGTTGTGCATGTTTATTTTCGCCCGTTTTGTCCACGAAGAAACAGATAAGAATAGTCCACGAAAATTCGATGCATAGTTTGACCTTTTGATCAATATTGCACATACGTCGCCATTGTACGTTGATAATACAATTTGTTCTCCGGTTGGTACGGGCTTCACGAGTTGATCTCTATTTTTCAATCCAATTGGTTTATCGGGAGGAAAAACGTATCTTCGAAGTTCAAATATCCGATTCAGATTGTTGTGAGGACTGAGTCGAATGAATTCAAGTTCTTCAAATTTGTATCCAAATATGCGATGAAAAGTTTTCCTGACAGGAGGAGACTTGGACCTATGATGAAGAGGTTGGACGGCAGGTGATATATACCTGGCAGAAGAATTATGACTGGCGGGAGAAGAAGAAGGATCACGACGAGGGACACCAGGAATAGGCTCGCCATTAGGCAAACACTCAAACTGCGTACTTAATTCTGCAACAAAAAATGCAGAATTACATATTTCTCTTAAGTACACAATTCTATGTTGGTACTTTACGAGTTTACAAATGTGGTTGTAATTTTGAGGCCTAACTCTATAAACGTCAAAATTCTTCTTGTTCAACGGCTTTAGCCTATGGAAAATGAAGAAAAAATGAGAATTTCAAAAGTATATATTCTTATAGACAATTTGATTCCACATCCTCTTCTTTGGTCAAAAAAGTTTCAGCTTTTTCCGCTTTCGCAGTAAACCCGAGAATCTCGTATTTTGGGAAACAATTTTTTTTCTCACTTTAACTCGCCGTCAATCAGAAAATTTTAGGCAGTTTTTAAAATAATTCACAGAAACTGTTCTTTATGATATTTATGAAAGGTTATAAATTTTAACCTAAAAAAATGTATGAATCATAAATTCATATCTTCAAAGTCATGGATAGTCAAGCGAATTTTTAGCAGCAAGAAACTTTCAGCATGAAAACTGTTCATAAAATAAAAAATACGTTTCCTAACGAAATATTTATTGAAAATATCTTCTCTATAACGAATTACGAAAATTTTATTTCTGCCGCGTGGCTTTTTCATTCGCTCGTATCTATAAACTTAACGGGCTCACGTGGAAACGCATCATCGTTTGCTACAAAAATATTAGAGCATTCAAAGAAAAAAAATCGAAACGTACATTTATTCACAGAATTTGTATAAATATTTATCAGTCATTTTTAATCTGAAAAAAATGACCAAGAGAAGTCACTGTAAAGGTATTTTTAGTTTATTCTGTGAACAAATTGAACATACAGAATTTTTTATGTAAATTTCATCAAAGAATTTCATGAATTTGCCAAATTATGCAGAGTTAGAGTCAAAAATACAACAAAACTTGGTATTCTATATAACGGGATTTTCAAGTTTTTTTTCTGAAAATGGCAAAAGCCACAATTTTGTTACCTGAAGAAAAAATATGCGTAATCAAATTCCCTATAATAATATGTACACATTTAAAATTACAAATCAAAACTTCTGTTGAAATCTTATGATTAAAAGGTTATATTATCGTCTATATAATGCATTTATCAGAATATTTTATTGTTATTCACATACTATTTACACACGCTCAAAACTTAAAAGATGTTCACCTAAATTAAAGATTATTATATTATTATATTCACCAATGGACTCCAGGAGAACGGCCAAGGAAAAGAGCAGAGCACAAACACTCGTCATATCTTCTAATTGGAGAAAAAGTGAATCATGTCATAATTATTAATTTGATCACCAATGCAAATAAGAATAATTTACTACTTTATCAGCTTCTATAATCTAGAGTATATTCGTTATCTCATGAATCAAAGGCGTCACGTTTATACTTCTAAGATATTTACATTTGATAAGAATCATTCTCAACAATACAAATTTATTTATTTAACATGACAAATTTATATATTTTCCCCTATGATGGCCCGCATTTAAAAGTTTTTTATAACACCGCCATGATTTCGGCCCTTTTTTATGCCTGTGAAGCTGGCACATGATCTCGTTTTACGAGCGGTGTGAGCAAAAAGTAGTTTCTACTCCCGAGTTAGTAGAAAAATGACCTCATCAAAATAATACGGGTTGTATTTACGTTAGTGTGCGAATATCGTGTCAAGGACAGACTATGTTTCTTTGAAGGTCGATGTTGCCAACTTCGTATTTCATCTGATTTAGTATTTCAGTGTTACCATAATTGTGTATAGTTTTTTAATGCTCGATAATTTAAAATCAGGTAATATTACCAGTAATATACCAGTATGTTACTGAAACTTCGAGAATTCATCGAGAATTTATGAGAATATTCAATTATAATGCTTTTTTGTTATTTTTAATAGTAATTAGATAAATATCACGTTGTTATAGTTAATTTTCGACAATTTGGTATATTTTTTGAATATTTCATATGACAAAAAATATTTCAAATGCTCGAAAATTAACTATGATATCTTCAACATTTATTAACAGTGACCGACAACCCTTTAACATCTAAAAAATTCAGTAATTAGATAATGTTAGCACTTATAGAATAAATTATAAGCAGCGTCCATCAAGGTACATTTAATATACGGAAAACTTTGTAAGCAATCAAATAATCAACAAATATTTATTTCAAAAATTGTTCACATGTGTAACATTTAGTAAAGTTTTTTATTTAGACTAAATAATGCTATATTTTTAAACTGAAGATACGGTGTTCTTAGCACCTCTACGCTTTTAAAGAAACAGCTGAATACAATAATAATAATACCAGTTTTCTATCTTTTCCGAAAATTGTTTTTGGTGCAATAAATAAAAAATATTAGAACAAAATTATTGAAAAGCAAATGGATAATAAAAGCAAAGTCGTCGTTGTCAGAAATGCACTTCAAGTAAGTTTAGAAGGAGAAAAAAATAAATTCTCGCCGAGAACGGAAGTCAGGTAAGTTACCCGGTAACTTACCAATATTACCGTGAGTTACCAGGGTAATTGACCCGGCTCAAAACTCTACTAACAATAGGTTAAATCACACTTCCGCTGGCAAATTAGCTTTTTTCCTCTTTACTCTGCAGCTTCGAAAATTACTAAATTGCGGAATCGACCCACAGGTACAAAAAGTGCCTGATTCATTATGTATTAATAATACATATATTACAGGTAATAAAATATGTTAATTCATATAGAAATTTTAATGTTTCAAAATTAAAAATGATTTATTAATAATTAAAAATGTCCAATTTGTGGAGTTTATTCTGAATAATTATAACGAATATGGTGTCGTAGGTATTTCCATCATCGGTTATAATAATAAAAAATGAAAAGCTTCTGTGAAATTTTAAAAAATACTGGACGGTTCCAGAATCTTAAAATTGATTCAATCTTCGTGAGTCCTCGGCGAATTCGAAAAAATTATGTATGGAATTTGATAATTTTTATTTAAAAAATTTCGTCATAGAAATTTAAGGATTCAGCTAAAATTTATAGAAACGAAAGTAATTCAAAAAATTATCATTCCCTTTGATAAGAAAATTGGAGAGGAGCCCGCTTCCAAACTGTTTTATTTATAATAACCAGTAGACTATTTTGCAATTATTCTGATTTTTTGTATTTTCAATAATCTACTATATTTCTTTCAATAATTTTGGTTGGAAAAGAAAACTAAGAAACTAAGCATGCAACTAATATTATTCATTAAATAATTATTTCAACTAACTACAATATTCTCGGGAATCGAGCAAAATATTTGTTTGTATCAACCAAAAGATATGGAATAATCAACCAAATTTGGATTACCAAAATATTTTCTTGCATGAACAAAGTATGTTGTTGTCCAAATAATAATACAATTCTAGAGTAGATTCAGCTGAAATTTTGTTTATTTAACCAAATCTTTTTCTAGGTGCGCCAGCGAATCTTCTATTGTTTAGTTATTGAAACTGTTTTATGCCAAATTTATCTTTTAGAACATGAATTTTCAAGATTTAAGTTAATATTTTTGTCGAAACTGATGAAGTTTCGAAGAAAAATATTGGGACTGCAAAGCCTGCGATGAATAAATCGGAATTTTAATAACTTACAGAAGAAAAAATAACTCGAATATACATTACTTATAATCTATACCCATTTATAAAATGTAAATAACCTTGATGAACCATTTCTCTTTCGGGGTAAACGAGACTCTCTCAGTGAGTCACAGATATTTAAATAACGCATTCATTCCGCAACACTGTTCCGACCCAGGTTGCTGATCAATCTCTCGAGCGATCACCTCAAGTGAAGCACCTCACAAAGTCATTAGGTGTAGCTCCCCACTCGGGCCCATGAGTATCCAAGGTATTTTGTTCCAACCGTCATTCACTCCACTGACACTCTGTTTATAAACTATTTGTCTCCACCCTTTCCTATTCTGGCATACCTCTCCAGCTTCCTTCACGACCATGCATATTTTCCTGCAAGCTCTTGTATTTCTATTGATTCTCACGTCTCTTCGAATTACGGTTTCATATACAAATTCTAGCCTTTCTTTCTGTGGTCTGCCCCTGGGCATACAGCCGTTTACTTTGCCTTGATACACTTGTTTCGTTAGTCGTTTATGTTTCATTTTCTGAACATGCCCAAACCATCTCAAAGTATTTCTTTCACATATGTCAACGAGTGTCTCCTCTACACCACAATCTTTGCGGATAATCTAATTTCTGACTTTGTGCATTAGTGTCTTGCCGCATATCATGCGCAGGAATATCATGCTAATCGCGTGAATTTTACTTTTATCCTTTTATTGATAGGTCCAGGTCCTGCTACCGTATAGCACAGTCGGTGTAAATATACAATTATGTATAGCCCTTTTAGCTTTACTTGATATATTTTTACTTCTGATAATGGGGCCTGCTCTACCGATAACCTTCTCACCTTCGTTTATACTCCTATCTAACTCCTCATCTATCTTTGCACCAATAGTGAATGGGCTACCAAGAATTACGTACTTATCGACTCGCTCTATTCTCTCATCGCTTAGGACAATGCTGCACATTGTTCTCTCACCCTCACTTTCAAACACCATAATTTTTGTTTTATTTACGTTAATTTTGAGCCCCATGCTCTTCATGCTTGTATTCAGTTTGTTCGACATTCTTTGCAAGTCTTTGGTGGACTCTGCCAAAACAACCTTATCATCTGCGAATGCTAGCCCACATACCCTCACTGTCTCCAGATCCACACCTTCTTTGTCGAAGAGAGCCATTCTTAGACACTTGCCCATGAATATAATAAGTGGCTATGATGACGTAACGCATCCTTTGTCTGACACCTGGCATAACATCGAACCAGTCACTCAGTTTCCCATTAACACTTATACTCGCCTTGCTACCAGCATATATTATTTTCGTTGCTTGTAGAAGCCGTCTATTGACTTCCTACTTTTCCAGGACTTCCCAAAGTTAACTTCTATCCACCTTGTCAAACGCTTTTTCTAGATCAACAAATGCACAGAAGAGTTTTTTCCTTACTATCAAACTTTTTTCTGTGATCTGTCTCAGGTTAAATATTTGATCCGTACATGATCTGCCTGGCATAAATCCATTTTGGGCATCCCATATTTCTTTTTCTATTATTTTTATTACTCTACGGATCAGTAGTTTTGAATATATTTTACTTACGGTATTTGATAAGCCGATTCCTCGGTAATTATTGCAGTTGCTTTTATCTCTCCTTCCTTCGTATATTGGTATGATAATCGCTTTTTTGAAATCTTTTGGAACTTCTCTCATCTCGATACATAAGCTTGTCAATTCGCACAACCTGTGAGGTATGTAGTCGCCACCGTATTTGAGCATTTTAGCGTTAATACTGCCTACACCATCAGCCTTAACATTTTTTAAGTCCTTCATTACATTCTAGAGGCACAGACTTTCTTGATTGGGTTTTCTAACTTATCGTGTACTGTATCGCAATTGTGTTGCCTTATACCTTCACCTCCCGATAAGTTTTTAAAAGAGCCTATCATAGCGTCTAGTATACTTTTTGCATCATGTAGCATTTCACTCTTGCTATTTCTCATGCTCACAAACTCTGTACTGCTACTTTCTTTCATACTGATCAACCCCAATTTATGAAACAGTTTCTTGCTTTCTTCAAAATAGATTTGCATTTTCTTCTCTTCTTCTGTTTTGATTTCATCTTCACTTTCTTTGACTACTACTTTCACCTTCCTCTTTTTGTCTCTGTAATAATTTTGAGATATATTTCTCTCCTCATCGCTCAGGCTTGTGCTATTGAACTTTCTTAGATACGCTTGTTTCCTTTTGTGAACGGCTGCGCAGTTTCATCATTCCACCACGCATCAACTATCTATGCCCTCGTTTACCTTATTCTGAAAATCTATTCGCACTTTCAGTTTCTGTAAGTTCTCAATTTTAATTTGCGTTTGTTTCGTTTTCTTGGTTCTCTTTCTTGTCCATCCTTGACCTAATTTTATTTTAAAGACCAGAAGGTAATCAGAACCCCTCATGACCACTGTATCTTTTACTTGCTCTCTTGGTCTTTCATCCGAAATAACGAAGTCGATCATACTGTGGCTATCACCTCTACGCCAGGTGTACATGCGGATCATTTTATGCCTATACCAAGTATTTGTGATGAATAAGATCTTTTCTAAGCATAAGTAAATTTCTCCCTCAAGTAAATTTTTCGGCTTTCGCAGTATGCCCGAGAAGCTCGTGTTTTAGGAAATAATTCCTTTTTTTTATTTTAACGCGCCGGCAATCAGAAATTTTTTAGAATTTTTTAAAAGAATTTACAGAAACTATTCTGTATGATTTTTATCAAAAAGTTATTTAATGATTTTTCCCGTTATCATTTGTTCTTGGGTCCCAAAATCACCTACAACCCTTTGTGTATCCAGACCCACTCAAAACTACCTAGTCACAAACGTAAATCATGTTGCACGCACTAACCAACTGCCCTATCAAATGTTTGGACCTTTGTATGAAAATCTTGACTAAGTCCCGTAGGGTCAAGGCATAGTATGTGAAAAATATATGTGTTCTAATTTATCGGAAATTTTTCGATTTTATACATTTTATAAATAGGCGTGTCGGAAAACTTTTAATAACATCATATCAACAAAACTCATATTAGATTAAATATTTGTCCCTGAAAGTTTAGCAAAACATTGTGAATTTAACACATTATTGTATAGTTAGAAGCAATAATTAGTATTTTTCCTCTCTTATAGTCAAAGAGTTAACCACCCAACTTTCGAAATTCCAAAATATTTCAAAGAATTTCAAGATATTACGAAAGATTTTTAAAATTTTCAAATATTTTAAGAAATTTTCAAAAGATTTCGCAGTCTTTTAGCTCATTTTCACTGAATAAAGAACCAAACTTGCAATGTGCTTGAATAATAAGATAATTGCTGATTAAATTTATTGGAACTGTATACTGTTACGGAAATTAAACTTTTTTTTTAACTTCATCTTTTTTGATACAGCATTCATTTTTTTTGTGGAAAATTATTCTTTTTGGTTATAAATTAAACTATTTGGTCAAAAATTTATGCATTTGGTTGAAAATTCAATAAAAAAGTCGAATTTTCAGTAAAACAGATTAATCGTTAACCAAAAGAGATTAATTTTTTAGCAGAAAATTGCATTATCAAGCATAAAAAATTATATAATATTCTCAAATGTTTTGAAATCTTTTAAAATTAATTTTTTTGAATAAAAAGTCATTGAAAATGTTTCCAGTTATATTAAGGTAGTTGCCGTTTCTAAAATCAGGTCTCTAAGATAAGTAGGTTTTCTATAATTTTAATCAAAATAATATGACTGATTACGTCGTACAAAAACCCATTATTTTTAATAAGAAAATTGCAAAATTCACTTAATCGTGAGGTGCAGCGGTATGGAGGCGTCAAAATAATGTTTTCTTTGTTCGAAGGAAACTTTTTCTTCAACACCACTGATTCCGATTTTTATAGTGAATTTTTCTATGACTGAGATCCGTAAATAATTTTTTTCAAACAAAATATTTTTTGAACATGATCAACCTTTATTAAATTTTGGCCATTTATAATAACAAATTAGTAAGAAGCTACAGTAAGAAACATTTCAATTACGAAAACTATTTTTTAAATAATTTTGTTCGTCAGTTTGGAACTTTCTTCAAGCAAAAGAATGTCTTTTTTCATAAGACATGACTGATAATATCATTTCAATTCTTAAAATCTCGGAAAACTTGTTTTTTTTTAGAGGCCTGATTTTCGGAAATGTTTGTAAATCTGTTTAAAATATCAATTTAAATTATTAGAATTTTTCCTAGAGCTGTTTAAGGCTTGGGAAATTAAAAAAAGTTTCTCAAAATCTTCCAGTTTCTTTTTGAAATTGATATCTTCAAAGCATAAAATTAATTTTTAAAAAACTCAGTCATTTTGAATTTTCCCAGAAAGCTCATTGCAGGTACCGATAATTTTTTGCTGACAGGTGCCAAAATTGTTTTTCAACTGGTAGTTAATATTGAAACTTCATTTTTAATTTAAATATTTTCTTTTATCAATAATGTTTCGAAACATTCAGAAATAAATTTTATTATGAAATAAAATTATTAACATACAAATTCTGATTGACAAAACTGAAAATGAAACAAGTGCAGAAAATTCTCAATCTTTTGTAATAGATATACAGAACAAAAACAGCTACTAAAAGCGAGATTCAAACAACCTGGCAACCAATCTGGGGGAATTTTCGAAAATTCGCGCGGTTTTTTTTAATTACTGTGACAATTATAATTTTTAAAATCTACCCGCTGTGCGGGCACATTCTCGTCGCGCGCTTTGTTCGCGACTCGCAAGTTTGAGCGCGCCTAGGGCGCGCGACTATTGGTTCTCGCGCTTCGCGCTCGAAAATATTTTTATCTCGCGCTCCGCGCTTGATGATGTAATTACCTCGCGCTTCGCGCTCGGTCTTTGTATTTCCCCTGAATTAGCGCCCAGACATTTGAAAAACTCGATTTTGTCCAAAATCTGAACTTTTCTACATCAAAATATCAACAACTTGGACGTTCGGACGATAGCCATGATAGTGCTGAATATCGTGTTAAAATTTGAAGTCGATACGCCCGGTAATTTTTGAAAAATTACCAATGCCAGCAGAAAACTTTTTTTTTGTTGCACACATTCATTTTATTTTGTAAATAAGTAAATATTTCTTACCATCAAACGAACAAATTGTTTTACTCTTCTTGATCATACCTTTAAAAAAAATGGTTCAATTATATACAATAGTTTCCGCGAAAAAAATGATTGAAAATATGCTTTTTATATGCGTTCACATTGGAATATCCCCTTAAGAATTAAATTTGTTTTTAATGAATCCATTACAATCTTAACGTTAAAACTGTAAATTTAGCAGCCTGAAATTTGAACGATTAAGGGCTTTCTTTTTTAATAAATTCAGTTTCAAATTGTTTGGTTTCGAATATTTAATTAAAAACAATTCATTTCAAATGAATCGTCGAATACTGCTGAATATCAGAAAATTGTTCTCTTTTTAATTAAAAGATTTAAACTTGAATGCGTTCAAAATGGAATATTTTAGACTGAAGAAGAACTGGATTTAAAATTGAATAAAAGTGTTTTATTATTGAACAGATTTGTATAATTTTCTTGCTAAATCAATTATTGTACAATTTTGAGTTCTCAAACTACAGACAAATGTTAAAAATCATGAATAAATTAATGTGAATAGTTGATCAAATTAAAACGTTTGTTATTAAAAGTTTCAGATTTTAAACACAAATCAAATTATATCTCTGGAAACAAAAAATTTGTTATGATTTAGAAAATTGAAATGATACTATCTGTCCACGAATGATTAACAATATAAAACTTTGTAAAACTGTAAAGTAGATTTAGGCAATTCATTCTTAATAACGTTAATGTATGGTATAAAAGGAGGTGAGACAATAAGTTGATGCATAAGTTGAAACCAATTAATAATGCTCTACTCAGAGCCATCTTTATTTAAAAAAATAGGTACTGGTATACTAATAATTATTTAGCCCGTCTTGATTCACGAAAAGAAGAATCAAGGCTCTTCCATGTTCGCTTGCGCGACGACGACTGAGGTGTTGAACGACACACTCACACACAGTCAGCAAGTCTACTCGCTAAAATACAATACAACACGAATAGAATTAATCATATGGAAGAGAAAGTAATCACAAAATTAGAATATAAGAAATTATATTCATAAAAGGATAAAATGTAAAGCGTTTGAGAATAAATAGATAAACAGACAATTGAATAAATAATGGTAAATAAAACATAGTTTGGAATAAAAACATCAAGAACAAATAAATCAGTCGATTCTGAACAGTATTAATTATGTCTTATGAAAGGAACGCATTCTCTTTAATGAGAGCGGTTGGAAACTTACGAAAAATGGTTACTTATTGACAGAATTTGTACATTTTTCCTACTGTCATTGTCAACATATGTTAAATGTAAACAAATGTAATCATAAATGTAAGAAGTTATCAATGTCTTGAGCTTCAATAATAGAGGATCTATGCATAAACGTGTGGTAAGCATAAAGGCGAAGCGCAAAGCGCCAGATCTGCCAAACGAGCGCGTTTTTTTTATTTCATTCATTAGCGGTGGAAAGAAATTTGCTTCACACACGATATACTCTAAAGCTTTTTGTGATTGCGATTTTGTCGGTTAGTGGACATTCCGCAATTTCTTCTGCGTTCATTACTTCAACCGCGCCGCTTTGCATGTTTATTTTCACTCGTGTTCCCCACGAAGGAACCGAATAGAATATTCCGCGAAAATTTGTTGTATAGTTTAACTTTTTAATCAATATTGCACAGACGTCGCCATTGTACGTTGATAATACAATTTGTTCTCCGGTTGGCATGGGCTTGGGGAGTTGATTTCTGTTTTTCAATCGAATTGGTTTATCGGGAGGAAAAACGTATCTTCGAAGTTCAAATATCCGGTTTGGATTGTGGTGAGGACTAAGTCGAATAAATGCAAGTTCTTCAATTCTATATCCAAGTACGCGAGTAAAAGGTTGCCTGAGAGGAGACTTGGACCTATCACGGAGAGTTGGATCGGCAGGTGGTGGCGACCTGGTGGAATAATGAGGCAAGGCAAGAGAAAGAGTCGTATCTGGAGAATGTCTGTTAGGAGAAGACGAAGAAGAAGGCCCAGAGCGGGAAACAAAAAGATGAGGGTCACGATCAGACAAACGCTCAGACTGAGAACTAAATTCTGAAACAAGAAATGCAGGATTACATTTTTCTTTCAAGTACACAATTCTATGTTGGTACATCACAAGTTTACGAATGTGGTTGTAACTAACGGGCCTAATTCTATAAAACCCTATAAATTCTCTTGTTCAACGGCTTTAACCTGTGAAGTATGAAGAAAAAATGCTAATTTTTAAGGTATATATTCTTGTAGACAATTAAATTCAACATCCCTTTCTTTGGTCAAAAATGTTGCAGCTTTTTCCGCTTTCGCAGTAAGCCCGAGAAGCTCGTGTTTTAGATAATAATTCCTTTTTTTTTATTTTAACTCGCCGGCAATCAGAAATTTTTGAGAATTTTTGAAAAGAATTTACAGAAACTATTCTGTATGATGTTCATTAAAAAGTTATGAATTTCTACCTGAAAGAATGTATAAATCATAAATTCATATCTTCTAATTCATGGCTGGTCAAGCGATTCTTAGCAACAAAAAACGTTCAGCATTGAAGCTGTTTATAAAGGTAAAACACGTATGTATAAACTTAACGCGCTCACGTGAAAATGCATCATCACTTATCAACAAAAATAAGAACATTCACGAAAAAAATCGAAACCTACATTTATGCACCGAATTTGTAGAAATAATTAATATTCATATCTAATCTGAAAAATATGACCGAAAGAATACACTAGAAAGATATTGTTAGCTTATTCTGTGAAAAAATTGAACATACAAAATGTTTTCTGTAAATTTCATCAAACATTTTCATAAATTGGCAGAATTATGCCGAGTTGAAGTCAAAAATACAACAAAATTTGGTATTCTATATAACGGGATTTTCGAGTTTTTCTCTGAAAATGGCAAAAGCCACAACTTTGTACCTGGAGCAAAAATATGCGCAACCCCCTACAAGCCAAAATTACTTTGGTCTAATACAGGTCTATAGGTGGTCAATAGAAAAGTCTTGAAGTCTACTTTCAAAATCCGAGTGGCGTTTCCATCAAAACATCATGCTTGATCAAATATGGCCGCCAAAACTACGCGACCTGCACTTATTTTTACCAAATTGATTACAAAACAATTATTACGAACCCTATTGAGGTCTGCAACGTTTCAAATGGAAGGTCTTGAACTTTACTTTTAAAGCCCATATAGTACCAATTTTTGCGCTTCGGGTAAAATCCAATATATGTTATACACGTTTTTTCGGGGTCGTTGACTACGAATACGAGTTAGGATTTAATATTCAAGGTGGCAAATCCAAAATGGCGGTTAATTTTTGTAAATTTGGTCCGTCATCTTGCATCCGCCATCTTGAATTTTGTAATTCTGACCTTAGATTCGTAATCAGCGAGCCAAGAAACCCCCAGGTACAAAATTGAGTGAAAACCGATAGATTTTTCAAAAGCCACCACTTGTCACGTGGGTTTGGCCGCCATATTGTATTATACCTGAAACGAAAAAATTTGTACTATATGAGCTTTGAAATTAGAGTTCAAGACCTTCCATTTACAACGTTGCAGACCTCAGTAGGGTTGATGATGCTTGTTTTGTAATCAATTTATTTAAAAAAACGTGCAGGTCACGTGGTTTTGGCGGCCATACTATATTTGATCGGCCATGATGTTTCGATAAAAACGCCACTCAATTTTTTTATAGCAGACTTCGAGACCTTTCGATTGACCACCTTCAGACCTTTATTGGACCAAACTAATTTTGGCTTGTAGGGGGTCAGTCGTTGAGAAAGAATGACTCATATATATATATATATATAAAATTAAAAACTAAAGGTTAACAACCACCGCAGGGTCCCACTGGGAGCAACTGTCATCAGGTACATTTTCAAACCAAAAAGATTAACAAAATATGTAGTTGAATTTTCAATAAAAACAAAATTTGTTAGTCAAGAATGAAACAAAATTTCCATCAAATTGTTCAATTATCAAGCCAAAATAACGAATTTTCAACGAAACAGTTTAATTTGAACCAAAAAGTATGACTTTTTAATATAATTGTTGAATTTTCAAAAAAATAATTCAATTTTGAACCAAATAATACAATTTTTAAATAAAAAAGATGATTTCTTAACGAAAAATTTAATAGAAGACTTTTCAATCGAAAAGAATAAACTTTAAAAAAAAATAGTTGGATTTTCTTATTGGATAAATAAATAGGAATTTCGATAATTTATGGACTAAAGAATAACCTTTTAAATAAACATTGAAGTTCATTTTTAATACTTGACAAATTTTATGACACTATTTTTTTTTAATTTGTGATACTACACTATTTTTCATCCCTAAAGTGAGTCCGAGGCCTGTAACCATATTCTATGGTTGAACCAACAAAAATTTTGTTGATTCAAACAAATTTTCTGTTTTCTGATTTGTTTTCTTAGTGCAAAATTAAAAGACGAGACCATTGTCTTTTTTGTTATCGGAAACAAGACTTTCGAATTAAGAACCTATGACTCAGTCGCTCTTTGATGTTTAAACAAATAAAATTATCTAAATTTATTATCGTATGATCGGGAGAATCTTTTAAACTTTCGTGGACACTGACTACACAATTAGATTTTCGAGCTCATTAAGTTTACAAGGGGAGTCGCGTTTATGTCGCATTCGCGCTTTCTACATATGCATGTATGTCTGCATGTGCATATGTGTGCATCTGTGCGTATATGAGTACATATGTGTGCATATGTACGTATATGAGTGCATATGTGTGCATATGTGTTCATGTGTGTGCATATGTGTGCATATGTACGTATATGAGTGCATATGTTTGCATACGTGTTCATGTGTGTGCATATGTGTGCATATGTGTACATATACGTGTGTGCATGTGTGAATTTGTGTGCTCTGTGCAGTATTATAGATAGAAGCATCGACTGGTTTGGTCATGACCTACATTGAGGTGTTTACTCCTCCCTTCTCTGCCGACTTGACAGTTCCCTGCTAGGAACTGGCTAACGTTATAAACCGAAGCTCATTGCTCGTTGCTCGTTACACAATAAGAAATCTCGAGACTCCAATCTCAATGCGACCTCCGAGCGATATGCTAGCTTATAACAAGTTACAGAGCTTCTTTATGTTTATTCCTCCTTTTTATTATCTTTATTTAAATTTATCAATCATTCAGCTTATACAAAAGCGCGACTTGTTACGAAACGCGAAAACAAGTTCATAAAATCCGTCACGTACTACAAAAAGCATTTTTGTGCTGATAAATAGGGAGACAAAGTTTGTTGGGCCCATATATGAAAAATTGGGATCATCATTTTATTTCTAACTAGCAGAAATTTACCTTCGAGGTCTGTCCGAAAAGTATCCGACCTTGTGCTCTAAGTTTGTAGATAGTTGTGCTATTGTCCAAAATAGGTATTTACCCTTTTAAACACATTTTTACAATATTCAATTACATGTACCTGCGAATCTTTAGTCGAATAGTCAATAGTGTATGCAGTTGCGTAAACATCTAACTACGTACGCGTCGCATTTCCGGATGACGGAACGCACCGAACAAAGACAGGTTGGCGACTTGACGGGGAAACCGTGAAAGATCTGGATATTACTGGGAATTTTATTGACCTGGAAAAAACCGGAAAATAACCGGGAATTTATTTTAAAAACCGGGAATTTACTTCCGATCACAGTAAAATTCAAGCTTTCATCATTTATATAATTTTGGTCAATTTCGAAAAGTGATTTCTACTTTAGGGACCGCACTTACATTACGTTCTCCTGAAGATTATCTTTATAGTTATAAATTTTATTATTTGATTGAAAATTGAACAATTTTCTTATAAAGACATCATTTTTTTGCAAATTCAACTGTTTTGTTAAAAATTCGTCTTTTTAATTTAAAAAGTCAACTCTTTTCGTATAATATTAACCTTTTGTTTAAAATTCATATTTTGTTGCTGATAAGTTAACTGAAATATTTTTTGGATGAAAAATATTTTTTTCTGAAAATTCGTCTTTTTAATTTAAAAGTTCATCTTTTTTTAGTAGAAATATTGCATTTTTCTTGAATAAAAATGCAACTGTTTTGTTGAAAATTCAACTACTTCCTAGAAAATTTAGTTTTTCTTTAAAATTTGTATTTTTCTGTTGGAAAGTCTATTAAAATTCTTTTGGATTAAAACTCAACTCTTTTTCTTGAAAACTTGTCTTTCGGATTTAAAAATTCACCTGCTTTAGTAGAATTTTAATTTTTCTTTGACAAAAATCCAATACTATTTGGTTGAAAATTTAACAATCTTATAAAAAGTGATACTTTTTGGTTAGAAATTCGACTATTTAGCAGAAAATTAACTTATAGTTTACCATTCTTATTTTGGTGTTAGAAAGTGAACTAGAATCTTCTTTGGATGAAAATTTAACTATTTTTTTCAGTTTTTTTTTTTCATCTGGTTTGGAAGAAATTTTCTATCTTTCTTGAATAAAAATGCAAATGTTAGGTTGACAATTCAACTCTTTTTGAAAATTTGTCTTTCTGATTTCAAAATTCACCTACTTTAGCAGAAATTACATCTTTCTTGGATAAAAATGCAACTGTTTGGTTTAAAATTCAACAATTTTGTTGAAAACTCATACTTTTTGGTTGAAAAGTCTGCTGTTTTGTTGAAAATTTAACTATTTAAAAAAAATTTACTTTTTGGTTAAATTTAATATTTTGGTGTTGTAAAGAGAACTGAAATCTCTTCTGGATGAAAATTCAACTTCTTTTTTTTAAATTTTATTTTATTTTTTTTTTTAATTGAAAATTCATCTGTTTTAAGAGAAATTTTATTTTTCTTGAATAAAAATACAACTGTAGGTTAAAAATAAAACTATTTTGTTAAAAAATCATACTTTTGGTTGAGAATTCTACTGTTTTGTTGAAAATTTAACTATTTCGTAGAAAATTTACTTTGTCATTTTTATTAAAAATTCATCTGGTTTAGTACAAATTTCATCTTTATTGGATAAAAATTCATCTATTTTGTTAAAAATTCATCCCTTTTGGTTGAAAAAAGTCGTCTTTTTGGATGAAAAATTGAATTTTGTTCGTAGAAACTTTTTTTTTGTTAAAAAATTCATATTTTGATCTTGAATAGTCAACTGGAATCTTTTTTGGATGAAAATTCAACTATTTAAAAAACTTTGTTTTCTTTTTAAATAAAAATTCATATGTTTCAAGAGAAAGTTTATCTTTTTTGGATAAAAATGCAACCATTGGGTAGAGAATGCAACAATTTTGTTAAAAAGTCATACTTTTTGCGTAAAAATTCGTCTTTTTGGATGAAAAATTCAAATTTTTTCGTAGAAACTTATTTTTTGTTAAAAAATTCATATTTTGATCTTGAAAAGTCAACTGGAATCTTTTCTGGATGAAAATTCAACTATTTTTAGAAAATTTGTTTTATTTTTAAATAAGAATTCATCTGTTTTAGGAGAAATTTCGTATTTTTTGGATAAAAATGCAACTATTGGACAGAGAATTCAAGAATTTTGTTAAAAAGACATCCTTTTTGGGTAAAAATTCGTCTTTTTGGATTAAAAAATTCAATTTTTTCTGTAGAAATTTATTTCTTGGTTAAAAATTCATTATTTGATCGTGAAAAGTCACCTAAAATCTTTTTTAACAGCAAATTTAACTTTTTTTTTATTTATCTTTTTGATTTATAAATTCACCCGCTTTGGTAGAAATTGATTTTTTTTTAATGAAAATGCAACTTTTCGGTTAAAAATAATTTTTAATTGAAAATTCAACTACTTGGGTAAAAGTTAAACTACATTGTTAAACATTTATTTTTTTTCTATTGAAGGTTAAAAATTTAGCTGTTTAGTGGAAAAGTCTTTCATTTTGACTTTAAAATTAATTTTTTAACTGAAAATGTAACTTTTCCACTTTTTTAAGATTGATCTTTTTAGTTGAAAATTCTCCTTTTTTTGGTGAAAAAAAAGATATAATTTTCTTGGTTTGAAATTTCATTTTTGTTGGGTAAAAATGCATCAGTTTCGTGGAAAAATAATTTTTTGCTAAAGTCACATTTTTTCTTTGTAAATTCAATTTCTGTAGAGAAAATTCCTCTTTTGGCTTGCAGGTTCAACAATTTAGGTAAAATTTTCTTGCTTCAGCAAAAAATCTTTATTTGTTGAAAATTCGTCTATTTGGTTTTAAAAAACTTTTTTTTTTTGTATAAATTTCATCTTTTTTGATTGAAATATAAGTAGGGTGTGTGTGTGGGAGGGGGGGGAGGGTGGAAATATTTTGTTAATTTAAGTACGGCCCCTTTCCAAGAGTAGACTAAATTTGCGACTTCCTAGAACCAACAAAGTACCGAAATTTTTTGCATTTTAAAACATTCAAGTATACAGTGCAAGCCTCACGGAAAAGAGGAACAATGATGAACCAATTTAAATTAATTGTTATAGATGGCATGAGTAAATAGAGAGACTTCCTGAATCGCTAGAGGATTCTTGGTTTGAGGGAGATGATTCTCGATCAAGACATGTAAGAGTCGAGTCATGTCAGGGGGTGGGGGGAGGGGGTGTATAATTTACTGGGCTGGACACCCGGTATATAGATATATACGAAAGCAGAGCAGAGCCGGAATCTGAGTGATGTGAGCCGATCGTTTAGTGTTTTCCCATAGCGAGCGGATCTGACCCGGGATCGGACCTCGGTGGGCCCAGAATGCCCCGCGGGAATCACGGCTATCTCTCGTCCTCCGCCCCTGGACCCGTTTCCTTTCCTTACCACCTTTTCTTCTTTTCTCTTCGATAATCCTTTCAATCGTCCTTCCTTCATTCTCTCCCACCCCGGCACTCTATTTTATCTCCTTCCACTTTTATGGAAAAAGTTCCGAAAAGATTATGGATAAAGTGAAAAATGTTGATTTGAATGAAAAAAGCTTCGACCAAAAGTTGTAGAGAATAAAAAACTACATCTTTTATGTCGAATACGTTTTTTCTCTAAAAACATTATTTCACGAGAAAAATGATATTTTCCAAAAGGGGGCCCATCTGTAGTTAATGAGAATAGCTGGAAAAGGGGAGACGATTTGATGAAATCACTCTCCCCTCACTAACTGTGAATGTTATTTTGATTAGTACAAAATAGTTCCAAACTATTGGTGCCGTTGTCCCTAAACAACCGTATTGTGGTGAGTAGTGAGTGTGGTGAGTAGTGAGTGCGGTGAATAGTGAGTGTGGTGAGTAGTGAGTGTGGTAGGTGTGTATTTTTCTGATAATTTTCGTGATCAGCGCGTCAAAATTATCTTTTGTTCGAAACTTCACCCAATAATTTCAAACGGATATTTAATTTCCAAGGTCAAAAACCTAAAGTACTCTTTTTTTTTTAAACGGGGTTTCGCCTCTATTTTGAAAATTGTTGATCTAAATGGAAAAAGCTTGTATTAAAAGTTGTAGAGAATAACAAACTACATCTTTTATGTCGAATACGTTTTTTCTCTGAAAACATTATTTTACGAGAAAAATGATATTTTCCAAAAAGGAGGCCCATCTGTAGCTAATGAGAAGAGCTGAAAAAGGGAAGATGATTTGATGTAATTACTCTCCCCCCACCACTAACTGTGGGTATTATTTTAATTAGTACAAAATAGTTCCAAACTAGTGGTGCCGTTGTCCCTAAACAACCGCATTGTGGTGAGTAGTGAGTGTGGTGAGTAGTGAGTGTGGTGAGCAGTGAGTGTGGTGAGTAGTGAGTGTGGTAGTTGTGTATTTTTCTCATCATATTCGTGATCAGCGCGCCAAATACATCATCATATTGACTTCAAAATTATATTTTTTCAGAACTTCACCCAATAATTTCAAACGATTTTTATGTATTTCAAGAGATTTCTGCACATGTCAAATGATTAAAAAAAATTTTGATTTGGTAGAGGGAATTTTGGATCAGAATTATAATTTTGAATTCGAACGGGGATTTTTTTCTTAAATTCCCTTTTTATAAACCAGAATTAAAATTATTTATAACAATTGCCGATTCACGTCAACAATTCTCTGGTCTATATTATAAGTCTCTACGGAAATTCCCTGTTCCAAAGTGAAAATTATCATTCTTTACAGAAATTTGTTGTTCCAAGTCATAATTTCATTTATTGCAAAAAATTTCCTATTCCAAGTCAAAATTATATTTATTTACAACATTTTTCTCATGGATTGAAAATTCATCTCTTGGTACAAATCTCCCCCTTTTTTGTTTTCAGAAGTTAATTATTTTCAAATGAAAAGTCTACTTTTGTATTTTATGTTCAAAATTCATCACTTTTGGTTGACAAATTTATTATTTTGTTGAAAATTGCACTGTTTTCTTAAAAAACCATCTTTTTGGTTGAACGTTGAATTATATTTTAAAAATTAATTTTTTTGGTAGAAGCATTTTTGGGTTCAAAGTTTCACAATTCGGTTGGATTTGTTTTTCTTTCTTGACTGAAAAATCTTCTTCAGTTGAAAATTTGTCTTTTTGACTTGAAAATTAAACAGTTTGGTTGACTTGAACATTTATCTTTGTAGGTTGAAAATTCAACTATTTATCTAAAAATTGAAATTTTGAGTCAAAAATTAATTTCTTTTTGTTGAAAATTATTATTCTTTTTTGAAAATCCATATTTTCGTATTGAAATTTAAAATTTTTGTAGAAAATTCGTCTTTTTACTTGAAACTACAACAGTTTGTTTGAATTTTTTTTACTTTTTTGACTGCAGAATATTTTCTGGATGAAAATCCAACTCTTTTGTTAAAAATTAGCCTTTCGGTTTAAACATTCATCTTTGTAGGTAGAAAATTCAACTATTTAGCTAAAAATCAAAATTTGTTGTTAAAAATTAATTTTTTTTTCTTGAAAATTGATTTTTTTGTTGAAAATTCATATTTTGGAATTGAAATTCCAACTGTTTTGGAGAAAATTCGTCTTTTTGGCTTGAAATTTCAACAATTTGGTAAAATAATTCAACTAGCTAGTTAAAAATTAACTTTGTTGTTGAAAATTAATTTTTTTCGAAAATTAACTTGCTTTGCAAAATATTCTTTTTTTTCGGTATATATATACATCTTTGTCGGTTGAAAATTCAACTGGTTGATTCAAAATTGACTTTGCTGTTGCAAATTTATATTTTCGGTTTGAAAACTTTACTTTCTTGTAGAAAATTCGACGTTTTGGCTTAAAAATTCAATTATTTCGTTAAAATTTTCTTTTTTGATTGCGAAATCTTCTCTGAAAATTTTATTCTTTTGTTGAAAATTCGTCTTTTTTGTTTACACATTCATCCTTGTAGGTTGAAAATTCAACTGTTCGTTTAAGAATTGAACTTTTCAATTAATGTTTTGTAGAAAATTCGTTTTGACTTGAAAATTCAACAGTTTGGTTTTTTTTTTTAACCCTATTTATTACCCTATTTTCCCTCGTTTGAGAGCATTTTAGGCTGTAAAGTCTCTCCTCCTCAATTCTAAAATGACCACTTTTGGATACAAAAGTGTAAAATTTCTTGCCTTAGAGATTCGATCATCGATCTCGACTGAAAATCGATGTTTCAGCAGAGGGGCTTTTCAAATATCCCCAGAGGCAAGTCGTTTGAGGCCGCTGATGACGATATCCTTGTCCACGGTCACGTCATTTTAGAATTGTTAAACACGTGAACCAATCCTCAAGGTCACAGGAACAACCATGGAGGCCGCTCGGCTGGCATATATATATTGAGATAAAATATACATATATACACTTGAGGGTGAATGTATAATATGGACCGGTGGTGCAAAAAAAAGAAGTTTCCGTTCTCGTCGTGCACTACCTCGACGTGCGTTATGGCATGGGCAGGAGGAGTAAGGTACCTTCGGGCCGGTTCCCATACCCTCCTCTTCGCGATAACGTATAATAAAACGACGGCCTCGTGTAGCTCCAGGCGTTCGTCTTCGAGAGAGATACCGCAGGGTAACTAACTATAGCTACAGCTCGATGGTGCCCGATACCTACGTTAGTACTGCTTTTGCTTTTGCTTTTGCATCGCTGGTACCCTGCAGACAAGTCCCTGATGCTTCTGCAAAAAATTGCTTGCATAAGGAAGAAAAACGACTTTTAGGAACTTGATATAACTTTTAGTCAAGTTTGGAACTCTTTTTAGGGATAAGCTAGTTTTATGAAGATTGTCCATTCCTTACAAGTTTCGCGGATAGGGTTGAAAAAGATTTTCGCAAGAGATACATGTAAAGTATACTGCCGTACTTTTGAAGAAAGGCTCTATCTACATCTGGAGTCGAACGGAGATATTGAAGAAAACGTGTTTGCATCTTTACTGATCTGAGTCTTCCAATATATGACATACAACATTCTCCTGGCAGGTATCTTCGTGCCAGGCCCAGGTCTTCTCTTGCCAGGTACTACCGACCAGGATTCGGACTCGGCGCGAATGACTGACTTACTGACGAGCAAAAATTTATGTACCAGATAGGTTTTTCGAAGCAGTTTCGAAGGTACCCGATATCTACGTTAGTACTGCTTTTGCGTCGCTGGTACCCTGCAGACAAGTCCCTGATACTTCTGCAAAAAATTGTTTGCATAAGGAAGAAAAACGACTTTTAGGAACTTGATATAACTTTTAGTCGAGTTTGGAACTCTTTTTAGGGATGAGCTAGTTTAATGAAGATTGTCCATACCTTTCAAGTTTCGCAGATAGGTTTGAAAAAGATCTAACGTAGATAGGTCTTCCTTCACTTTGATTGTTTACCTAATGGCGACTCTATTTCTCGTATTCCTCATCACAAACCTTCTTATTCTTTAGACATACAACATTCTCCTGGCAGGTATCTTCGTGCCAGGTCTAGGTCTTCTCATGCCAGGTGCATGACTCTACCGACCAAGATTCGGACGCGACGCGAGTGACTGATTTACTGACGAGCAAAAATCTATCTACCAGATAGGTTTTTCGAAGCAGTTTCGAAGGTGCTTGATACCTACATTATTACTGTTTTTGATTTTGCGTCGTTGATACCCTGCAGACAAGTCCCTAATAATTTTGAAAAAAATTGCTTGCATAAGGAAGAAAAACGACTTTTAGGAATTTGATATAACTTTTAGTCGAGTTTGGAACTCTTTTTAGGGATGAGCTAGTTTTATGAAGATTGTCCATTCCTTTCAAGTTTCGCAGATATGTTTGCAGAAGATTTTCGCAAGAGATACATGTAAAGTATATTGCCGTACTTTTGAAGAAAGACTCTATCTACATCTGGAGCCGAACGAAAATATTGCAGAAAACGTGTTTGCATCTTTACTGATCTGAGTCTTCCAATACATGATTTTTCTTGGGAAAAACTATCGTTCTTGTGTAATTCTGACCTGTTCTATTCATTGGTGTAAAAAATTAATAGTTTTGATTGTATGAAAAACTTCGTTTCACGTGTCTCTAATGTCGATAAGTCTTCCTTCACTTTGATTGTTTACGTAATGGCGACCCTATTCCTAGTATTTCTCGTCACAAACCTTCTTATTCTTGAGACATACAACATTCTCCTGATAGGAATCTTCGTGCCAGATCCTGGTCTTCTCATGCCAGGTGCATGGCTCTACCGACCAGGATTCGAACTCGGCGCGAATGACTCATTTACTGACGTGAAAAAATCCATCTATCAGATATCAAAATTCTCCTCCAACATATCTTCGTGCCAGGTTCAGGTCTTCTCATGCCAGGTGAGCCATGGCTCTACCGATCAGGATTCGAACTTGGCACGAGTGACTCATTTACTGAAGAGCAAGAATCTATCTATCAGATATAAAAATTCTCCTCCAACATATCTTCGTGCCAGATTCAGGTCTTCTCATGCCAGGTGAGCCATGGCTCTACCAATCAGGATTCGAACTCGGCGCGAGTGACTCATTTACTGACAAGCAAGAATCTATCTACCAGATATCAACATTATCCTCCAACATATCATTGAGCCAGGTGCAGGTCTTCTCATGCTAGGTGCATGGCTTTACTGGCCAGGATTCGGACTCAGCGCGAATGACTCATTTACTGACAAGCAAAGATCTATCTATCAGATATCAGAATTCTCCTCCAACATATCTTCGTGCCAGGTTCAGGTCTTCTCATGCCAGGTGCATGGCTCTACCGACCAGGATTCGGACTCGGCACGAGTGACTCATTTACTGACGAGCAAAAATCTATCTACCAGATAGGTTTTTCGAAGAAGTTTACCCTGTTTGATCAATTACCTGCAACACTTCGTACCCTCAGTTTTTTCTGTGGATAGAGCTTTTATTCAACGGTATTTTTACAGATTTTTCAAAAATCTGTGTACATAGGATAATTAGAGTCAAATTATCTCTGAACTTAATTAGAGTTTCTAATTACCGTTTGCACAGATGAATTCGTTTTTTCATTGAAAATCCAAAGATATAAAAAACTAATTTTTTATAAAAAAATATAGATAGAGCCTTCTTCAAAAGTACGGCAGTGTAGGGGAGTGGATCCTAATGTGGCCCAATCCTATTTTAAGAAATTGATGCATTCTGAAAGAACTTAGGATACTTAAATGAATCTATTTAGGTATTGAGTGATGACCGGAGAAAAAATTTAAAGTAATTGTTTAATTTTTATCCTAAAAAATTAAATCAAGTCATTTTTTGACATCTTGTAGTTATCATTCAAGCGAGAAAAAGAAATGAAAAAAAAATAATTTTGCAGTAAGCATATAATTTTTTTATTTCATCTATATTTTTGAAGTCTTTTGGATAAAACGTGTTTAACCCTTTTGCAAAGAAGTTTTCTTTCTCTCTGTTTTCAAGAAACTTCTCTTTTTCTCGTTTTTCTTTTTGTTGCTTGAAAGCAAACTGAATTAATAAAACCAAATAAGAAAATCCAACTATTTTTGTCTAAAAGTTCATTCTTTCGGTTGAATAGTCTACGACCATATTTTTGTTTCAGAATTCTTTTTTTGGGTTAAAAATTCTACTATTTTGTTAAAGATTTAACTATTGTGTAGAAAATTCGTTTTTTCAAGTTGAAAACTAATTTTTTCAACTGAAAATTTAACTATGCTATTTTTGGTTGAAAATTGATCGCTTTTAGTTGAAAATTCAACAATTTGATTGAAAATTTATGTATTTTACTGTAGATTCGTCTTTTTTAGCAGAAAATTAATCTTCTTGATTGAAAATTGAACTATTTCTTGAAAATTTAAAGATTTTGGTAAATATCTGTTTTTTAGGTTGAAAACTAATTTTTTCGAATGAAAATTGAACTAAGCTATTTTTGGTTGAAAATTGATGGTTTTTAGTTAAAAATTCAACAATTTGATGGAAAATTTATGTATTTCATTGTAGATTCGTTTTTTTGCAGCAAATTAATCTTATTGATTGAAAATTGAACTATTTTATTGAAAATTTATATTTTCGTGGGGAAAAATGAACTGTTTTATAGAAAATTCACCTTCCTGGTTTAAAAAATTTGCTATTTGGTTGAAAAGTTAACGATTATGTTAAAAATCTGTTTTTTATGTTGAAAATTAGTTTATTGAACTGAAAATTTAACTATACTATTTTTGGTTGAAAATCTAGCATTTAGTGAAAAATTTGATAATTTGTCTTAAAATTTATCTATTTTGTTGTAGCTTTGTTTTTTTTGTAGAATATTAATCTTTTTGATTAAAAATGTAACTATTTTGTTAAAATGTTCTTTTTTTTCAACTAGAAATTTAATTATTATCGACTAAAAATTGATCGTCTTGTTTGAAAATTTAACAATTTGTTTAAAAATTTATGTATTTCGTTGTAAATTCGTCTTTTTCATAGAAAATTATTCTTCTTGAATAAAAATTCAACTACTGGGTTAAAATTTATAAAACTTTGTTGAAAATTCATATTATTATTTAACGATCCATCTCGTTGTTTAAAAATTTAACAATGTTGTATAATATTTTTTCAAATCAATTTGTTCAAATACAAATTTACCTATTCCATTTTTGGTAGAGGATTGATCGTGTTTCCTTTAAAATTCATCTATTTGATCGAAAATTAACTTTTTTTCAGAATTTAAATTTTTGGGTTGATAATTTTTTTTTTCGTAGATAATTGAAGTTTTTTGGTAGAAAAAGCAACCGTTTGGTTAAGTGTTATTCTGTTTTGCTTGAGGATTCAACTATTTCGTTGCAAATTTGTCTTCTTTTTTTGGTTAATTAAACTCTTTCTGATTAAAAATAAAAATCGTTTCTTGCTTGAAATATCAAAATATATTTTGCACTGAGTTTTAATCTTTTTTTATTGAAAATTCAACTAATTGGTGAAATGTTGAACTTCTTTGTAAAAAATTTATATATTTATCATTTTAGTTGAAAATTTAACTATTTTGTTGGAAATATAAGTATTTTGTTAAAAATACAACTATTTTCTTGACAATTTTATTATTCTGTTGAAAATTTAACTGTTTTGACGGAAATTTGTCTTTTTGGACAGAAAATTCATTCTTTTGAATTAAAAATTCCATGAATACAATGAATCTAAAAATAAATAAGAAAACCAAAGGTGGCCTTTTTGCGAAAATTCACTTTTTAGTTTTTTCAAACAATGTACACCATTTCAGAAATTTAAAAAAATTCAAGTGTCTTTAAGGGATTTTAAACCATGTAGATATAACTTTTCAAAGAAAATTTCATTAATTTTTTTTTCATAATTCACTGAAAAATTTAAATAGCCCTAAGTTCATAATTTTTTTTTCTAAATACATATCATATGCCTTGGAAAACAATATATTTCAGCCCCAAAAAATGCCATGAAATCACCATGGTCAAATTGCCCGATTTCATATGATATCGGTCAAATAAATTTTAAACATTCTTAATAAATTCCATGAATTTTAGTTTCATTGGGAACGAAACTGCCCTGTCGGTGTGAAACACGAAACTATAACAAATCACCTTCGTTCGAATAAACGATGTTAAAATTTTTCCTTAAAAACGAAGCGGGACTTTCTATTAGACTAAGAGAAAAAAAAATTAAACATACGTATAGAGAGCGGGAAGCATTTATTCATCGCATTGGCGCGTATTCACATTCCAATTCAGCGTCGAAGATTAATTTTCCACTTTTCTTATTTTCATGTCGCTTTCCGGCTAAGTAGCAAATGATATATATATATATATATATATATATATATATATATATAGGTGTATATCGATATATATATATATACCGCGGTCCTACTGGGAGCCGATGTCATTTTTTAGATGACAGTTGCTCCCAGTGGGACCCTGCGGTAGTTGTTAAACTTTAGTTCTTAATTATATATATATATATATAAAATTGACTTAGCGGGTTAGATTGAGTGAAATTTTAACGATTCGACGCATAAGACAAAAAATGAATAATTCGTTTTTTGAAATTAAGATATTAACATAACCTAAAGGTGAAAAACAGTTATAAAAGCAGAAAAAATATAACTGCAATCAATTTAAGTGTATTTAGAAAGAAGCAGCAATGCACATTTTTTAAATTTGTTTTTAGCCAACATTACCTTTCCAACAATATTATTTTTCACATAGTGTTTTTTAAACCTCCTTTCAAAACATATCTTAATTTTTGTACAATCGCAATAAGGAGTGGCTAGTTTCGGTAATTAGTATAATTTTGGTACAATTTCAGAGAATATTTCACGGAAAAAAGTCATTATTTATTAAAATTTAAAGAAGCGTTTATTTATTGTATAGGATTGTAGAATGACTTACAACATTGAAATTCTTCCACTAAATATTATTATCTTCTTTTGAGATTGGTGAATAGAACATACTTAATTTCTGAGAAAATGGAAAAATTAATAAATAAAACATAGTCATCTCTGCAAATTAAAAAAGAAAGCAGCTTTGATAATATTTGAATATTTTTAGTCAATTGCGGCTGCACCGAGTTTGAATGAAACATTTTAAGATAAAGTGAAAAAATTGAGTTTAATGAAAAGCCTTGGATTATTTTTATCTCCATCTCAAATTGTCCGTCAATCACATTCAATAAAGAAATCTATTCAGAAAATTCTCAATATTGTTTACCATATAGTCTTTTACAAAAATGTTCATTCCCTAGTAACTGAATAGAAAAATCGGCTTTTTTCGAACAGCGCTTGACCAATTATTTCTATTTTTATCTTCAAATGTTCCTGAGATGCCATTTCACCAAAGGATCACAACACTAATTCCCAAAATATTTTGAATATTTTATATTTTATATCACGATGTTCACGAATAGTATTGGTTCGTTCATCAATACAACTCATTTACATATGCCGTAAATATAAGATTTCTCATGTTTATGCGTACGATCATTCATTTACGAAAATGAACAAAATCTCCTAAGTCACAAATTTCAAAGTTTAATTTTATGTATTTCGGCATCAAAAATTATTTGATCTTTTTTTAATTCTTTAAAGCACATAAATGTTACAGTTTGCTGAACCAAAATCATTTTAAAAATCGAACTGATGAAAAAAGGATATTTCTTTTCATTATACAATCATTTATCCAGGTGTAAAAAGAAAGAGAAATATTACTATCAGGATAAGATTAACTAAATTCAGATTTTTGTCTTTCATCTAGTCAAATTTTTTAAACTATGTGGGCATTTTTGTACGTCATTGGAATATCTGCATCATCCCAAGCTACGTTTATTTTCGTAAATTGCGTTGTTCTTCAAGCAATTTTTCATGTTGTTTAGATATTCAAAACAAGAAACTCATTTTTTGAATTTCATGAAATATTTTGTAAGATTTAGTGCACGCTAATTTTTAACACATATCGCTTATTTCCTTCAACCACTTACAACTCTTCTTAACTGAGTTGATATTTTACAATTTGAAACAAATAATTATTTTGAACATTAATTTCATAATTTTGTTTCAGACAAAACCATTTCGTTGTATTAAAGAAATAGTTTGTAGGATGTATTCAGTAAGATAATTTCTCTGAATTGAATCAATTTTCCTGGATTCAAGATTTTCTTTTCTTAGTGTAGAATATTAATATTTGTTGGTCAAAATTCAACCACTTGTTTGAAAATTCGTCTCTTGCAAAAAAATTAATCTTTATGGTCGAAAACTAAATTATTTGGTAGAAAATTCATCTATTCTTTCTGGGAAGAGGCTTAAGAAAATTCATCTTTTGTAGTTGAAAATTCAATACTTGACTGAAGATTCATCCCTTTGGTTTTGAAGTTTAACTGAAAATTGATCTAATCCTTTGTTGGTAAAAATGTATCTCTTTTAGTAGAAAATTCATTTATTGTGCTGAAATTTCGTCTTTATGGTAGAAAATGAACTATTTTTGAAAAAATGTCCTCTTTTCGATTGAATATTGAACTATTTGGTTAAATATTACCTGTTTTCGTGAGGATTCCATAATTTGAATTAAAATTCCTTTTTTGAGTTGAGAATTGATTTTTCAAAGTGACAATTCAACTATCGAATTTTTTGTTTCAAATTGTTATTTTTAACTAAAAATTGATCTCTTTTTATGAAAATTCATAAATTATGTTACAAATTCGTCTTTCTCGTAAAACGTTAAGCGTTAGCTTTGTTAGAAATTGATTTTTTAGATTGTAGATTTCAAATTTTTGATCAAAATGTCAATATGTGAGTGACAAGTTCGTTTTGTTTCTTGAAAATACCTTTTTGTCACTATACTTCTTTACACATTTTGCGTCAAAAACAAAAGTCTTAAAATGAACCTCAAATATTCTCATTATAATCGGAAAGTCAATGTCTCATGATTTGGAAGGCTCATTCAATTATTATTGTCCATAAATTATATCTTCTTTTAGAGCAATTTCAGCAAGTAGAAGATTTTTCTTGAAATGTTTTTGGGACACCATGTTAGCACGATCCACAGCACTTCTTTCTGATGTATTGCGAATATACAAGCATTCTATTATTATTATTGTTAAGTTTGAGACCGCAAGAGCTCCCCCCCCCCTCACCAAGCCGTCATCATAAAGCGAGGGCCGCAGCCTGCCTATGGGCCGATACGTCTGACTCACTGATGCAGTTACTGCCGTGAGTACCAGATGCTTTCCCGAAATCGCGGGGCAGTGGCAAAGGATATGAATAGCTGTTTGATCATTCTTTTTACACAGGCGACAGAAGAGCCTATCTGCAAGCCCTATCTCATGTCAGTGATAGCCAAGGTTTGCATGTCCTATAAACATTTCTGTCAGGACCTTGACCTCGTTCTTAATGAGCTTGCGCATTTCCTCAGCTCAATTAGGGCTTGAATTCATACCTATATCTGTTTTGGCCTGCCTGCAGCCAGTGGCCATCCTTCACTTCTTCTGATGTTCCTTGATCAGCCAACTGTTACTTTCTACAATGCCTAACCTACTGGAAATGCCTACAGCTGTTACAGGATCAGCGCAGTTTTCTCTTGCGGCTATTTTTGCTAGCCTGCCCAAGATCGCATTACCTTTGATACCACTGTGTCCAGGGATTCAAAGTATATTCACTCGGGTATATAGATTCACATGAGTCTCTGCGGTGTCAAGCCATAGGATCCCTGTAAGCTTTCTGCACTTGTTTTTCAGGTACTCGTTGCATAACAGCTTATCTATGATAACTGCTAGATATTTAGCTTGTTCTTCTTCTTTATTCATAATGCCCCCCCCCCCCAAGGGTTTACATGACTTTCAATTCTTCCGTCTACATATTTTATGAAATCTTATCCTTACTATTTACAGCTGCTTACACCTATTTACAAAAATTCTTCATAGCCATTACTTACAATTCTTTACGCTTCTAATTTAATTGACTTTTTTTTCCTTTTTGTTCCACTTCTCTTGTACTTTCATTTTGCCATTTTTTGCATCCATTCTTTTATTCTTTCTCATTCTCTTCCCTAGCACCCTCTAACTCGTTCATGCACTCTTCCCATAAACCATCCTCCCCTAGAATCTACCACAGTTTCCTGCCAGCTTCCTTCATCTTCCATTCCTCTCCTACATCATTTCCATACATGCTCCCATGTTTCCTCTTCCCATTCACATATTCTGCACTTTCTCTTCCCTTCCTTTTCTCAATACATCCCCTCCCTCACCTCTTTTTCTAATCTCAACCTTGCTATTCTGGTCCATCTTTTCTGTCCCCATCTTTTTCCTAAATGCTTTGATACTCCTTTCTTTTTTATCATATTATGCCATTTATTATATTTTTATTCCTCAATCATCCCCTATCTTTCCATAAACTGTCTTTCCCTTTCCCTTTTTTCCACTTCTTCATAGTTTACTCCAGTCCTTCCTTCTATATCTCTATCCTTAAAGAACTTCCTCCTTTCTTCTTCCCATATCGTCAATTTTATCGCCCACCCTCACCTTTATTCTACCTCCATTAAACACTTTCTCGCTATCTCTTGTCCCTTTCCTTCTCTCAGCTTTGTCTTGAAACTCCATGCCCGCTTTCACGCACTAGTACTTAATTGATCTCCTTGCCCTACTTCTCTCACCATATACCCTGGCGTCCTCCAGTCTACCCCTAGCGTTCACCTTATATAACTTTCTTGTGAACTTTTAATCTCGTTCCTTTCTTTCCATCCCCATATCTCTGTTCCATAACCTAATACTGGCCATGGCAGCGTATCAAATAACCGCATTCTCGTTCTCCAATTTTTTTTTCCCTCCTTTTTCCTGTCCCTTATATCTGTTTCATTACCCCTGCTGCTTTTTATATCCTTTCTTATAAGTCATTGCCCCTTTCTCTCTTTCAATCTTCTTATTTACTAGATAGTTCAGAACATATATGTTGTCCATCACCCTCACCTATTTTCTAAACCCTGTCTGATTCAGAGGATGTATCATTCTTTTCTCAACTTCTTTCTTCAACCTTTTCGATAAATATATCTCCAGACTTCATTTGAGATCTCATCTGAACCAGGTGCCTTCCCATCTATCATTATCCCTAATACCTTAAAAATTTATCCCCTTGGCATGTCCTCCTCCTTATCTGTCTCCCTGCCAACTTTTTCTCCTTTCCTAACTTTCCTCTCTACCCCTCCTAGTAACTCCATAAAATATTTTTACCATTCTACGATCTCAATATTCTGGTTTACTCTTTTCCTTCTTCTTCTCTCTCTATTTACCACCTTCAAAACCTCTTCCTCCTCTCCGCTTCTTCTTCAAACGTTTTATTTCCCTTCTCTTTTTTCGATAACACAACTCAGTATACTCCTTTTTCTCCTATATTCTTTTTCACTAATTGTCTCTTCTCTCCATTTTCTGAATTCCCTTTTCACTTCCTCATTCTTCTGCCTACATTCCTCATCCTATTCACTTCTATCCCCTCCTTCACTAAGCTCTTTTTTGCTTGTATACTCTTATACCCTTTTTATTTCTTTTATCATTATTTCCATTACTTCGTTTACAATTCCTTCCCCCATTTTGATATTCCTGACTTTTTCATCAAACTTTTCTTTACCTTCCACTGACCAATCCCCTCTTCCTGCTCTTTTTACTTTTGCTTCCTTCTTAGCCTTATTGTCATCACTCGTTTCTCGTCGTCTACTACCACATAATCAATTACCGTTCCCCTTTTCTCTCCTGAACGTGTACATTCCACTTCCTCATCCATCTCTATACTTCCGTTTAGAATAAACCATCCCATCTTCCCTACAAATTTAACAATTTATTTCCCTTTTCATTCAGTATCTTGTATTTAGCTTTTCTTCCGCGCTCTCCACAACATTCTCTTTCTCCTCTATCTCCTGTTCTCGTATTAAAATCTTCTTCATCATGAGCCTAATCTCTTGATTATGTTCTTCCATCAGTTCTCTCATCTCCTCTAATTTCTCCTGCATATCACAGTTCACATAAACCCCTACTATCTTCCACTTCTCTCCTCCCTTATTCATCTCCTCTACTATTAATCCTTCTTTTTGTTCTTTCCTTTCTTTCTTATCCTTTCCTGTTATGCATTCGTTTTTTACTCCCGTCATCATTCCTCCCATTGCTTTGCCTTTTTTATTCTTCCTCTTTGCATTATCAAACTGCCGTTTTTAAAACCTCTTGGTAACTTTCCCATCCCCTTTCATCTAGCCACTTCTTCATCATTACTGCAACATCCCATTGCGCCAAATTTTTCATAAATTCCCTATCCTTTCTTTCCAATCCTGCTATATTCCAGTGAAATATTCTCCATTCTTCGCTACTTTCGTTTCTCGTCTCTTTTTGTTTCTTACTATTTCTTATTTTCCTGTCTCCCGTTCTTCTCTCTGCCAGTTTCCCGGCACCTAATTTCTATCAACTCATCCCTTTCTACGTCCCAATTCCACCATACACCTTCGATCTGTATTCTGCCATACTTAACACTCGTACTTCTTCCCTCACTGCATCTTCCTTTCTTCTCATGTCAAATCATCCTCTATTTTCTCCGAGCTTCCATATAAAAACCTCTTTTTTGTCATCACTTCCCTTTCACGTTCTCATTTATATAGTTTCACTAGTACCATTTTTTCTCCATTTTGCATTTTCTTTCCTAAACCTTGCATTTCCTCTATCTCTTTTTTAGCATCTACCCTTTTTAGCACATCTTCCTCTCCTTCCTTGAGTTCCTTCCCTTCTTATCTTAGACCATTTATCACTATGTTTCTTTTTCTTGCTTCTCTCTGTTTCTTTTCTATTCTTTGATCAATTTTTTTCTCATTCTTTTCTCTAACTTTTTCCTGACTTCTTCCCATTTCTTCATTTCTTTCCTAAGTTCGGTAATTTCCCGCCTAATTTCTTTCCTCATCTTCTCTCCCCGTTTTTCCTGCTTTTTTTCATGTATCCATATTACTTCTATGTTCAGCTTTGTATTCATCTTTCCCCTTGTCTTTCTCCCCCGTTCCATTTAGGTCTTTTGCCGGTGGTGCTCTGTACATTTTTTTATCTCTGAGGTTGGCTCCTGCTTCTACCTTAGCCTCACAACTTCCTCTCTCCGTCCTGTCCCTCTTCCTATTCATAAACCTCTCGATCGAACCAAAACTCTCTGCCCTTAATCTCCTCCTTTCCTCTGTTTTTCTGTACCTTCCCCTTTTTAGCTCACGCTTCGCCGTACAAAACACTTCCTCGTCAGAGCTTCCGCTATCCGTCAAATTGATTTTCGTTTATAGCCCAACGTAATTTGCGTAAATTCTGTCGCCACTCTGCTACCTCACCCTGCTACCTTGTCCTTTTCCGCGCTTTTCTCTACCTATCCCACCCTGGCTCTGCTACTGGGCTGCACCCGTCTCCCCACCCTGCTCCGCACGTCACACAAAGTAACCTCTCAGGCTGCCCAAAATAGACACAAGCGCTCAAAATATCACTCACTTCTTCACTTCTGTTATTCTGAATATTCAATCATTTACTCAAGTACCCTTCCTTTATACTCTGCCCATTAACTTACCTCAAATCTCACTGCAATTCACCAAATTCAGCAACGCACAATCACCGCCACCAAACACTTCCCAGTTTCAGTATACTCGTGATTTTCCACTTTTACTGTCTGGTGAATCAAACCGCGACGTTCTTTCTCGGATTGACCGATTTCACGGTCTTCATCCACCAGGAGTCCACTACCCTTAGTGCTTGCTCCATTGCCCTGAAGAGCACATGCAGATGCCAGCAGCGCAAAATGTCCAGTATGTCGTCCGCGCAGCCTATAGCGTGGTAGCCCAGACTAATAAGCACATCAAGCAGTTCATCCACTTTCGAGCACCACATCAGGGGTGATAAAACGCCTCCCTGCAGACATCCTGATTCAACAGTTCCACATGAATTGTCATCATCCTTAGTCGTTCTTAGGTTGTTGTTGTCCAATATGTGGCACATTTATTTCCCGACCTGCCTTGATAAGATATGTCAAGGTATTATCGTCCGACAATGTGTATCGTCCGTCGTAAAATTTTAGAGTGCCGAGAATAGCATCCGAGTTTCGCGAGAGCAGCTTGTGCAATCTAACTGCCTCAACTCTTCCCTCCATGTCTGTGCGAAAGTTGGTCAAGCTTTCTTACTTGGTCCGACCAATTATTTTCACTTTTATCTATAAGAGTTCAGATTTATTCATTCTTCTACATTCTTTACCGCATCATTTTATATAAAAAAAATTAGTTTTCATACTGAAAAAGCATTCATTTCCTTTCTAATTTTTCACGTATCTCATCTCTACTGACGGTCGAATACACATGATGTTATCAAATGAATAAATAAATTAAATGTGATTTTTTGAGTACAGATGCTAAGAAATAAAAGGCAAAAAATTATTCAAAAATTTGTAGGAAAAATAATTTCGGTAAGAAAATGCTTAATACATGAAATATTGCAAAAAAGGGCTTAACTAATTAGAGATTCTGCTCGAATATAAACCTTGTAAGGTAAGTTGTAATTGAAACAATTGAACACTGCTATTTTAATAACGCTTGGGAAGGGTCAAAAAGTGGGAATTTTTACGTACCGGCAAAAGCCTGAAAATGTCAGGGGCTTTTTGTGAACTTTTTACATTAATTTTTAGATTTTATTAAAAATCATTTGTGAATATTGATCAATATAACAAGGAAATATATTGAAGACATCAGATGATTTAGATATTTTGGTTTTCACAGAAATCTGTGAGAAGAAAAATAGTATAAGAGATATTTTCAACTCAAAAAGCTCACTTTACAATCGAGGGGATAAAAGTCCACCTAAAGCTGTAAATTCGTGACAAGAAAAAAAGATTTTTTAACAAATTCATTGAACTATCGCCCAAGTTGTTTGAATATTCAACCAACAAATATGGATTCTTAACAAAACATGTAATCTTTAAAAATCGG